>CAIGQW010028834.1:2794519-2821220 GCA_903798125.1 Danio choprae
TAATTTGTATTTTGGGACAGCACTACGACAATTAAACAGAGCTTTTTTTTTTTTAAATGTCATCAATCATTCTCGTAATAAACATGTTTGGGAAACATTTCTGGTACATAAACTCACACTGGCTCATATCTATTTACATTTTATCGATATAATAACAAGTGTATGTGCTGTGTATCATCATTATCAGTGTAAGGCACACACAGAGGCTGAGAATTAGAGTGAAGTGTCCATCTGTACCTGGTACTCGATCTCCAGTGAAGCGTCTTTCTTCATCGTCTGGAAGAAACACTCTCTGCGTCCCGCGGCCAGAGTGAACGTAAAGTCGCTGTCCAGAGACTGAGAGAAAGCGCTGACCACAGACACACACACCGACAAGCACGCCACACACACTCTCAACACCTTCATACTCCACCGCATCGCTCCACACGGCCAAAACTTTACCGACAAGCGATGAAAGTTACTCTTTTGTAAACTTGAGCAGCTGCTCGGGACAGCTCAGCTCACCGGACTAGTTGAATGCCATAACTTGAGGACCCCGCCTCAAAAACGATCCAATGTTATTTAAAGGTTTTACATGTTCTATCACTAACAATTTAACTTTTTAAGAGAATTGGCTAAAAGTGTATATAAATTCATAGAACGCTTGTTTTATGAGAGCACATTAAATATTTATAGGATACACACGTACAACGTCGTCCGCTGGCATTTAACTCGACGTCCTGAAATATTGGATTGTGGGAAATTGAGTCTTTCTGGAAGAATGTAGTTCCACATAGTTTCCAGTAAGGATGTAAATCGGACTCTAATTCCTCAGTCCAAAGAATATTTTTTTTTCTCTTCAGAGAATAATATATTTTATATGCGTAAATATAACACAATAAAGGCTATATAATAGGCTACACAAAGTACAAATCTCAGAATATGTCAAACATTTTACACCAGCTTATACAGAACAAATCAATGCATTTTGCGGATGCAAATGTGCAACACTATGCAGCGAGTTTCATAAGTACGACAATATGTGTTTTTTTATTTATATATTACTTTATACTACTTTTTAAACTATACATTTAGCAAAACAAACAAACAAACAAACAAACAAACTAACAAACAAACACAAACAAACAAACATATTGCTGCCCTTATTTTTTAGTTGAATCAAATGAACTTTTCTAGTCACCTCAACTTACATCAATCAAACTGACTAAGCATATTAACTTAAAGAATTTAGTTGAAATCTGAATAACTTACTAAAATAAAGTAACATAAAACATTTGCTGTCATGACTGTTTTGTATATAGCACCTGCATATGTCTTCACTAGCTTGGTTCCAAATAATGTAATTGACGTCATCATTCAAAAGATGATGACGGCCATAACTGAGATGTTTTGGCTGTGCAAATGCTCCAAATGACATTTTGGCTTCACAGTTGAATGGAGATGCGTCGTCCGTCTATGCAGTCTATGATTTAAACATAAAAAGATTCAACTCATTAAACGATTTGTTCTCCAATAATACATTGCTATTTGTCATTATGTGACTGAAGCTGACTTGCTAAGTGCATCAATTCATGGGGCGGTAAATGTTTGCACCAAACAGGTTTTAATAAAATTTGATATTTAGATGAAGTTATATCATACAGCAAACATAACATGTGAAACTGTAAAGCAATTTGGGACAATTACTTTCTGTTTTGTGTATTTAAAATTAAATAAAAAGACGGTGGTTCTAGTGGTTCCAGATCTATATGGGTTTCTACTGTCAAACCCAAAAGAAGATATTTTGAAGAATGTTTGAAACTAGTAACCATTGACTTCCATAGTAGGAAAAACAAATATGTAAGTAAAAATGGTTTGTCCATAATATCTTCTTTTGTTTATAACAAACGAAAGGAACGAATAAAGGGTGAATAAATGATGAAAATGTTTTCATTTTTGAGGGTGAACTATCACTTTAAAATACTGGTGAATGGTCAAAAGTGATGCTTCGGAATTTTCTATAGGTGGCGCACAAGCCACTAAGCGACATTTCAAACCCCGAAGTCATTAAAACGTTTAAACGGTTAAATATAACAAAGTTGCTATGTTATTTAACCAAACGAATGATCTGGAAGACTTTCAAATCTCTTATCATTCGAGCTGACGCGTCTGATGACAAAACTTCCAACTCATCTATACCCCGAAGAGTGGGCGGAGTCAGCGAAAAACTCGATTCCTATTGGCCGTGGGCGAGGCAGCAGGAGCGGTAAGCGCTGGATCAACAGCAGCACGGAGCAAACGCAGACGGGAAGCAGTCAGGCGGACAGCGCTTCTCAACGGGGGGTTTAAACGCGGAAAACTAGCCCAACTGTCTGTTCTGTACCGCGAAACACACCCCCTTTACATTGATACAGTTGCGAACAATTAGCATTATTAGCTAATCTTGGTCTCTGTCGTCAGTATTGGGTGAGAATAGATAAAAAAAGCGAGGATGTTGGTCCCCGCGGGAAGATAATGAAGAAGCTGCGCGTGTTGTTGCTGTGCTCCGTTTTAGCTCTCCTGTGCTGGTAAGTCAAATAATTGTTTTAGTACAATACTATTATAATGTATCTTAGCTGTAAAGCATTAATACGTTGACAACGACGTCATTCATCACTCTATGTATTTTTTTCTTGATAGCTTCGATGCTAGATGCTAACGTTAGTTCAGTCGTTTCAGAGGTGGGATGTGTTTATAAGCTTTATGGCTGAAAGACATCAAATTATATGAGCCAAGTGCTGTTTTCATTCATTTGTTGTTGTGGGGTTGATCTCAACGCCTAATGAAATGTGCTGTCAGCCTGTTGAAACAGAACTGGACCACCAGCTGTCCACTATATGTGGGGATGTAGGGAACGCAATGTACAGAAAGACCATGCATTGTTAGGCTGTATGCAAGAAATTAACATTATTTAGTGATTAATGTATGCATTGTTTTAAAAAGCTGACCACAAGGGGAATTAGCTGACATGGATTCATTTTGTGGCCAGCACTTTTTTTGTATAAATCATGGTTCTGAATTATGGTCAGTTATTGTCTGGCAAGCTCAGTATTTAGGGAATAATTCACAGATCTTGAAAATGATGTAATTAATTATGTGGGTGTTTGTTTTATTTTGTGTGTGTATACTGAGGAAATGTTTTGCTATCATCAGGACTGATGCAGGTATAAAAATCTATGTTAGTAAAAAAGTTAAAGTATTCTTAAAATATGATACCTTTTCTGACATTCTTTTTGTCTTCTGTGCAACTATTTGTTACTTTTTTACTGTGATGCACAAGGGTTAAAAGTAATAGGCTACTGTCCAGTTAGCAGGACTGCTAAAGCCTACATTTTTCCAGACCGCAGAACCAAACTCTTACTTCAGTGTATGGTATTTTGAGAACATTTGAATTTGTGTATATGATAAAGTCAGCTTTTCCTGCACTTGCTGTCTTCGCCAGGCTGATGTGGCATGCACCATAGACAGGTGGTGGATTAGGGTTGGTCATGTGTTGACTAAGCACACAGGGGTGCTGACGCAGGTCTCAGTACCTGGAGTGAGACACAAGAACACAATTACACCCTGTGCCTGACAGCCACCCTGTCAGATTGATGATTTTAATAATGGCCTGATGTGCCATCGGACTGCAATTATCATAACAGCTGATTAGAGAACTAGTTTTATTATTACATCAGTTGATGTCCTAGAAATGTGAGCTGATCACTAGTGGCTTCAGCAAAGTAACCTAAAGATATTGATAGGATGTTTCCCATTTTGTGTGATGCCAGTATGAAATAATATTTATTCAGCGAGCTGCATAACAACTCACAGCTCATAAATACCTTGTGTTTTTTTATTTGGCAAGGTTTACTTGCTTTTTTACACTCCAGCCTACTATTAGATTCTTTGGCTGCCTTTGAAAGCTTTTCATTCCAAGGCAGAAAGGCATCAAGACGTGTCCGAATCCAAATTATTCTTCACCTCTTGTTTCGGGAGGTACCTACTTTTGATTTAGTTTTGAAGGCAGCGTACATTCAAAAATGATGTTTGCTGTTTGTTCAAACTACTTATTTAAAATAAGCTGAAACCACGCAATTCTTGAGGTTTTTGTGGGAACAACTTAATTGTTCATGTTCAATCCACTTCAATTTGTAAAAACGAATAAGTTTTTAATAATTAAATTAATAACTTAATTCCTTTATGTTGCCCCAACACAAATATATTGTGTGGAGCTCAGCATTTCTTTTACAGTGTAGATGTGCCCTTCACTGCCTTTGGTATCCCACAATCCTCTGCTTTCCATTTCTGACAGTTGAGCTAAAAAACTAACATGGTGTCACAGAGTACTGCTGCTTGGGTGTCAATTTGTGTGTAAATGTATGTTTCTGGGTAACATTTTCCAGTTTTGATGGGATTTCTAGTGAGAAGGTAATATTGTATTGAGCAAATATTCCCTTAGTTATCAGCAATGCACTTTCTGTTTTGATTCAGCTGCCTTAACTTTCGGACACAATGTGCGTTCACATGGCCGTGTTTTCACATCACCGCTCTGCCATTCCCGCTCTGATGATCTAATACATTCACATGTTTTCTAATGAAATAAACCAATTAAAAGCCATTCATGTAGGGAGGATTTGTGTTCATGTTTAAGTTCTAGTCTAATTTCAACATGCTGTTTACAGAAGACGTTTAATAGCCTTGGTCTTCACCTTAACGTTAATTTGTGCACATCCTACATTACAAACCATAGCAATAATCAACCTCTGTGCTTTGGTTGGGAACTCATGTGTTTGGAACCAAAGTTTATTGGACTGCATTCTCTGGAATCCTCTCAAGCGGATGGTGGATTCCGATAGATTGCTGCTGAACCGCATCATAACTCATTAGCATAAAAATGACCTGATTTCAACTGTCCTTGATGCTCACACCATTCAAAATGCACCGCTCTGGAGCTTGCTGCCGGCTCCTGTTGAAAATGAATGACTTCCGGCTTGTTTGACGATTTTGCTGGTGGCAGTGTAAGCCTTCATGTTCGCACAATTTTCAAAAAAGAGTAAGCCGGTAGTTCATATAAGCATTGTAAAGCCACATGTTAACATGGTTACTTTTCTGTTTTTATGCATACCATATTCAGCAAGAAAGAGTTGTGTAGAATATTTATTTTATTGAAGTGGAATTGACTGCAGTGTGAAAAGGGTAGTGACAATGTCACAAGAAAATCTGCTCAAAATACATTTAAAGTTTACAAATACAGTACTATTAATGGAAGAAAAAACATTAGCGTGCATTAAGAATTAAGGACAGCAATTAATGTAGATAATGGTGGGGAGTTTTATTTGTTCTTTTAGACTGCAAAGATGTTTTAGGCGCCTGAAAATGCAAAACCTCTGGAAACAGGTTTTGAAAATGAACACGTTATTGTCTCTTGAATGTGAATCCGTGGGAATGGGGATCGTTTTAAAAATGCTGTCATTCTTAAACAATGTTGTTGATTTTGTGTAAGTGCACTATAAGACAAATGTTATTCATATACTGTGGCACAGTAAAAGAGGCCAAATAAAGAGAACCCATGCCTAATGTTGCACTACGGCTGTCATCTTTCCGCATTTAGGGTTTCAGTTACTGGGAACCAGAATGGAGCTCTTGTTTGGATGCATAATTGCAAAAATATTTTGAATATTCAGTTCCTTTTTTTCTTTTTTGGAAACCAAATAGCCTAACTCGTGAAAAAACAGTTAATGTGTTTAATTGGCATTTTACTGCTAATGTTTGCATGGAAAACGTGCAACACTTGCTCATACAGGACAGATAGGTTAAATTTCCAATAAATTTCCCAATCAGATTTGCTGTATTTGAACAGCACGTCATGTGATCTCATATTTGAATGATCATATGCGGTTGAGGGAAGATGAGCACAATGGGTTTATTTTTCTGCAAGGTTGTCTGACCACAGAGGCCTCTTGGTGACTGATGGTTTTCAGCTTTTCAGTCTTTTTGATTTTTAAAAAAGGAAAAAGTTGAAAGATATACATGTTATATACTAAATGTTAGAAGGTTAAAATGATCTTTAATACAAGTTAGCATTGATAAGCAAACATCAAGGCTGGTTTCTATTGCTTATATATTTTGGCAACTAAGGCAATTTTGTGGCAAATGTTTTACGTTTTGGCGTAATGTACATTTTACGTTTTGATAATTAAATGCAATCATTTGTTTGTAAATTGATCTATTTACACCCCAGGACAGGGTGGGTCTTTCACCTTTTTTGGGGCGCTGGAAAAACTAATAATACAAAATTGTAGCTTCTTGTGTAATCTAGTTGTTTGTAATACAACGACTTATTTTTCCCATAGTTTAGCCAACTAGTGCATTTCATAGAATGTGTTTTTATTGTAGACACGCACTTTAAAATGGCTGTGTTTATAGTGAATAAAGAGTTTAAAGTGAGAAACACACAGCCTGCAGTTATGGGCAGGACATGGCGCTGCTTTGGCACTTATTCAGACCCACAGAGGTTCTTCTCCTCTCTCTGCTTGCTTTTCTCTCTCTCTATTCTTGTTTTTCCACCTCCTGTCTATTTCCTTCCTTGCTGTTGTGATGTCTTCCTCCACGCCTACTGCAGCTTTCTCTGAAATATCACAAATTCTTTTTAAAAGCGATAATAACTTGACAACACTTTAAAAATGCAGTGTTTTGTTTGGAAAGTTGCATCGCAAATACTTAAATTGTGCATATGTGCTTTATAGAGGATGAGTTTAACCAGTCATGCTTGCCTCATATTTCCTGAGAATAAATTGTAGGAAGTTTTGTGCTTCAAAAAGGTTCAATATTTGTAAAAATCCATCCTCATTTTCATTTTCTGTGAACAATGTCAGTGGGCTTCATACTTGTTGTTCACTGCTGTGATTGGCTGCTCTCATTGCACCTTATGCTTGCGCTTTCACAGCATGTTATGTGATTTTATACTTAAAGGGATAGTTCACCCAAAATGTAAAAACTGTGTCATAAAAAAACAGTGCAGATTGTAATATATTTCTCATTTGAATATGAAATGACTTCATAACTCAAACAGTGGTACATTTTGTGTCTTATTAGCATTAAGCGCTTTTTAGAAAACATTTAATATTTATTACAGACACACTAAGATTGTGTTACTGTCATTTCTTTCAGTAAAAGATATTTTAAGACCGCCGACATGTTGACAAAAATGCACAGAACAATCTCTTGTGAAATGTGAAGAACAGACAAAATCTTTATCATTCAATTGCTCTTGCACATCATTATAAATAATCTGCAGTCTTGTATTTATAAAGCTCAGATCTTTAGAAAGCCTATGCAAAGTTTTTGTAAGTACAATAGTTTTTTTTTTTACAAGCACAGAATAAGGTTGATGTCTTCCTCCACCTCTTTATCCACCAGGAATAGGGCTCTTGTGATTGGTGGACAGACATGAGCTTATCTGAACGTCTTCTTGATCACATACAGCGATGATGCATGTTGAGGGGTGTGTCTTAGGAGAATTATGACATCACTATTTTACCAATTTCAAATATGTGCATTTCAAATGTGTTGAGCATAATATTGCATTTAAAAAGTCAGGAGTTCTGAAACTTGTACATATGTAAATGTGAAAAACTTTTTTGTTTAATCAATCTTAAGATTCACCTGCTCTGAGTTTCACTGTGAAGAATGATCCCCTGTACTAATTGGCTAGTTCATTACTAGTTCCTAGAGACGGTTAAGCATTTGACCTGCTAAGCATCTCCCTCTCTGAACGGCCCATCACCCTTCTTCAGTCATGTGGGTGGGCTCTAAGTTGCCATGGAAACATCACCCCTCAGTCATTGGGTTCAACTTCTCACTTGGCCTTGAGAAACATAATTCTGCTTAGAGTAGTTTGTCATAGTTCAAAACACAAAAACAAAAGTCACAAATCAAGGCCAGCTTATTAAATTGAGTGTGCCAGTGTTGCTGTTTGTGATTTAAAAATCATCTGATAATGTTTAGATGTTGACCTCATTAACTCTAACAACAATTTTTGATGCCAATAGGCATTTTAATATTCGTTTGTTATGTCAACGCGAGCACTTCTATTCTCTTATGTAATATATCTGGATACAAGCAAACTCTTCATGGCCCGTTTTGTAGACACCAGAGCTTGGTCATCAGGGAGGAGACCATGTTCCCAATATTATTGAGTAATGCCCCTCCATAATAACCACACACTGGCTTTCTGAGGCTGGATTGTTTTCTTCTATAAATTGATTAATGAAGAAAGCAAATTGATTATTAGAACTTGAGGGAGCGTTGTTATGTGGCAAACCTCTCTTCTGTAGGGAATTTTTGTGTTCACTCCTCACAATATGTAATTGTGGGCTGACATTTCAACTCTATGTTGGCTGTTGAGTGCTGCAGGGCTGCTGTGTTTTTGTAGGCCAACGAAGGTTGCTTTGCTTCACTCTGGTTCAGTCGACAAAATCCCAATATTTTCCCACTGGCTTTTACTTTACTGCAGGAGAAAAATGCAGATTTTTTTTGCAAAAAGTATATGATTTTTAATCCATACCATTGTATTAATCTTCTCAAATTAACACAACTTTGTGAATTTTAAAGCCTCAATACAATCACCAGAACTAAAAAGCTAAACCTAAATGAACAACTTCAAAGACACCACCGCAGTTGTGCTCTTTTGGTCTTTGGGTACATTTGAGGCTCTTTCACCATCTCATGGTGTGGCGCAGTTCAGTTTGGTATGGCTCACTTTTGGGGGCTTTTCCACTGCATTCTGTACTTAATATCTGGTACTTTTTTAGTACCAGGTTTCAAGCAAGCCGTACCTTCACCAACATGGTGCCGTACACACACACACACACACACTGCTGATAACTGTTTGTTCTGGGAGAATCATCACTACCAGCATTATTGTATTTGCGACAAACCACTGCTATATTTAAATAATCAGCAGCTATTTACAGCTGTATTGTTGGTTCACACGACCAAACTGTTTTTATACCACCACAAGAAAAAGACACCAGAAATGCCATCATAGTGGTCAGTGGAAGAGGAGCAGATCCAGTCAGAGCTGGATGGGATGACCTAGAATGAAAACGTTTTTCAGGAAGCAGTCGAGGCAATGTATATGATAATCCTACCCTCTTTAAACTGAGCCAAAGTGAGCCGAGCCAAACCGGTGTCAAACCTTACCGTTCCGCACAGTAGAAAATAGCTTTACACGACAGACAAATACTAAAAATTCTAACTTTTTCATTGGTATTTTCACATGCCAGAGCACTAGTTAGTCTTTAATTGTCCATTCAAATATTTATTCAAAAATCCCATTAATGTCAAGCCAATAGGATGAGGAATCAGTCCAAAAAGACAAGAGCCTTCATGTTTTTTTTGGGGTTTTTTTTTTATGCCGTAATGACTTTAGTAATATTAATCTTTACTATAGTAACTGTCTGATTATTTGTATTAGCCTGAAGTCTACCAGTTCAATATTTTTATAATAATGTACAAATTATAATTGTAATTATTATTAACATTTTAATGGTTTGTTAATTATTTATTATATATAATCATTATTATTATTAACAATATGTGCACAAGTTAATAAAAATTGGTGTTGATCTTCCTCTCATATAGCTTGATGACATCACTCTCAAAGTGCAACACATGCCATTCCCAACGATGCTCATTATGAAGCTTATGCCAGCCTTCAGTCAGTCTCTCATTGTTGCAGCTGGATCTGCATGGCACATATAGCAGCACGAGGCTGATGATGATGATTTAGAGGGATAATACTTTCAGCCTGAGCCCTGAGTAGTAAGCACTGATGTTATATAATAGACTATTAGATAAGAAGGATTGAATTAAGAAGGCAGCTGGTCTGAGCTTTGTTTGCCTGGCTGTTATGCTATTGTGTCTCCTATTGTATCAAGTAGTTGCTTCGCTATACATTAAGAGTAACATTGTATAATCATAGAGTATAGGTAGGATTTAAAGTCACCGATCTATTCGTGCGTATCAAATGTTTGGTTTTTATTGTATATATATATATATATATATATATGGATGTTTGTGAAGTAAAATAACTCCGGCTTGTTCCTCATCCAACCAGTTCTTATTATGTACCCTGAAGACAGAGACCGCTTGCATGTTGTAACAGTTAACACTCCTTTTTGCAAGAGTTTTTACACTCTTGTCGGTTTTCAGTTTACGGGTTTTGTAATTTTAAGTATTTGAATATAGCAGAAAGTAAATCAACATGGATATCTCTTTTAAGGTTGCTAAAGTAGTGATTTTTTATTTTTTATTTTCTCAAATAGGTTTTACACTTACAACAGATACATGTCAGAGATCCTACATCTGAATACACTCACAAATATATGCACAGATTCTGTACATCCACTTTCTCTTTCAGCAATATATGCCTTCCTTTTTGTGCGCATGTACACTAATGTTATACATAACAATAAATAATAATAATAAAAAAAGAAGGGGGGGGGGGACAAATAAGATAAGTAAAAATAAATAAATAAACAAGTAGAATAAGATATACATACACATCAGCAACAAAACTATGTACATGTAGGGAGTGATCCTTCCAATTTTAACAGAAAAGTTCAGTTCTATGGGATGTTGCATATTTGGTCCATTTTTCCCAAAATGAAATAAATTGTTCCATTTTCTGATTTACTAATGCAGTAATTTGCTCCATTTTATACATTTTCATTGTAATTTCCATCCATGCATTTAGGGTAGGACTTTCCATGACAACCATGTTTTGGTAATGCTCTTTTTGACAGCCACCAACAAAATATTCATAAGATATATATTTCTTTTTAACCATTCCTCAGGTATATGTCCAAAAATTGAATTTTACAATCAAAGGGTATCACAGATTCAAAGATATTTTGTAAGGCATTGTGTATTTCTTTCCAATATTTTTTTAATAACCGAGCAGTCCCAGAAAATGTGATAGTGATTCGCCTTTTGATTTCCGCATTTTCTCCAGCATATAGACAAATTTCCAGCATGATATGATTTCTTTAAGGGTGTGATAAAAAATCTTATTAAGCTCTTCCAACCAAATTCCCTCCATTTCTGTGATTTTAGAACATTTCCATTGATACCTCCATATTTTTGTCTATTCATCCTCAGTTATAACAATTCCTCCTTCTTTCTCCCACTTCTAATGTAAGTAGTCGAGTGTGTTTTAAGATTTAGCAAACATTTATATATATATATATATATATATCTGAAATCATTTTACTCTGAAAATCTGATTTATATGCTTTTTTTTTGATTTATAAACAATTCCATTAAACCGATCATTGTCTCAGCCCCATTTTTCATCATCTTATTAACAAAATGTCTCATTTGTAAGTATCCATAAAAATCTTGTACTTCTAATGAATATTTCTCTTTAAGTGTCTCAAAGCTGTCTAGTATACCATCTTTCAATATGTCACATAGACCCGTAATCCCTTTATTTGTCCAGTCTTTGAATCGATTGTCTAATTTACTTGGTGTGGAGTCGTATGCGCACCATTTAAGTGACAATTTTATTTTTTAGCTTGTGTTCTGTTATTATAGATCTCCAAATATTGAGAGTGCATTTTATCCATGGGTTGTCAATAGCCGACTTTTTTTTTTCTTTCTTTTTTTTTTTTTTAAAGAACAGTTACCACCAGAACATTGAGATGAAACCATTTATGTTGTCAAAAATAGAAAAATGTCCACATATGAATCATTCACAATGAGTTGCAAGCATTGAGAAAATTAGAGTGAGTTTTAGAGTTTTTATGCAGACTTTAATTTTAGCGAAACACTGAATTTTCAGCCGCTCAAATTATTATCTGAAAGACAAAAACAGCCGAAAATATGAGTGGTTTCACTGTCCATCCAGTTGCTGTCACTGCCCGGTGAGAATCGACTTTTACAGCATACCTTGAAAGTGCTATAAAACCCATTGTTTTTAATGGTTTGTTGCTGCGCTGACCAAGAACAAGAGCAGCAGCATGGTGTGTATATAGCTTAAATGGGCTAATAATTTTGACCTTAAAATGGTTTAAAAAAAATTAAAAACTGCTTTTATTCTAGCTGAAATAAAACAAAATAAGACTTTCTCCAGAAGAAAAAATATTATCAGACATACTGTAAAAATTTCCTTGCTCTGTTAAACATCATTTGGGAAATATTTAAAAAAAGAAAAAAAATTCAAAAGGGGTTTAATAATTCTCATTTCAACTGTATCTATGCATGAACCTCACGTTCATCGGAAAAGTCAATTTTCTATGTAGTATACTAGTTCCTGCTGCTTGCAATAGCTGTGCTGCCATGACAACGCTGGTAAAATGGTGCCTCTTGACTTTTTTTTTCTTTATTACTATCAATAAAATGTGCATGTTTATTTTATTGGCTTGTGTTTTTAAAAATCAGTATAATTTAAGTTGACTTAATTTTTTAAAAACGAATTTTTTTTTTTATCTGAAGAGACTTTAAAATAAGTATTTTCAAATGTGAATTCTTCAAAAATGGTACAATTTGTATCAGAAGTAAACCTTTTAAAAACTAGTTTTAGATTTTTATCTTATGTATTATTTATTGCCGTTGATTTTTGTTTATTGTTAGAATTAATATTTTTTTGCATTATTAAATAAAAGTGATATTTTATAAAATGTAGTAAATTTGATCTTGATTTGCCATGAAATAGCCTGATATGGCCATAAATTCAAAATGCTAAAAACATTATATTACAAAGCATTTTTTGTTTCAGTTTTCAACAAATGTGTCCAGAATTTTCTGAATTTATTTTCGGTACATGTCTATTTCATTTTTTGTTTACTGAAATGCACTAGTCCACATTTGAAGTTAAGCAAAACATTTGATTAAGTTGTCCTAAAGCCAAATTGTTTATTGAGCAATGCCCATTATTATCTTAAGAACAACTTTCACTTTTTTTGATCCACTTCAAATGTATACACGTGGAATTATTGTTCCATTATTAATGAATAGGGAGTATTATAAGTGAGCGTCTGCACAAAACACACCCAAAACCTTTTTTTATGTAAGAACACTGAGGAAAACCTTTTGTTTTAGAAATGTCTTACGTTTAGCAAACACATGACAATCTCTTTAAATCCCATAAGATGTGTTTGCCCGACAGCAGGCACATCAAAATCCTTAGGCAATGCCAAGTGTGCCACCCTCAAATCCTGTACAAACACGATAAACTTCTTTAACACAGACCCAGATTACTAATGCCTCTCTTTAGCAAGCTGTTCATATCTGTGCTGTTATAGAGAAAACTTCAAACTGCTTAAACTGTGTCTTCAACAGTCTTAGTATAAAAGTTATTTGTGAATGTTCATAAGCAGATTTCATGCACAAATTTGAGTGGATGAGACCCATTGACCTATTTAGTTGTGCAAAACACCCTGATACTATAGTGTTGTGGGTAGATGTCCAGTTGTTGTTTGGTTAATAGCTGTTATTGTTATTTAACAAGCTAATGGGATCTTTGGTTTATGCATATTAGTAATTAAACCAAATTTAACCAAGTATGTTTTAGGGGTTGAACTACTTTAGATTTTTGGATGTCGACTTTTATGTTATGAAAGTCGAGTCGACGTCGACTAGTCGCTGGTGACATCATAAATAAAGCACAAGATGCAAATGTTTTGCAACTTGCCACAATTTGCAATATATTTGCAGGAAATATATACACATGCTGTTTGACAGCTCATAACACATTGCAAAAACTATGCAACATTACTAATGGCTAATTTTAGTGCAAAACAAATGCATTGTCAACACTTTCATTTTGTTAATAATGCAACATTAGCCCTTGGGCTAATTTTACTACAAAATAAATGCAGTCGACACATTGATCACTGCACGTTCTAGTAAGTATAGTAAATTAAATTATTATTAGATGATAATTATCACACACTCCCCTAGTTATATAGCACTTTTTCAAATACAAATGTTTTCGAAGCAGCTTTACAATAATACATATCAGCAATAATGTTGCAACATTTTTCACTTACAAAACGAGACATTTTAGGCTGTAAAGAAGCTGCAAAAAGACAAGTTTCGTATCATTAGTAGCCCAGCAACCATGTTTTGTGTTTAAAAGACATCTAATAGACATCCAAGCATAGATGTATTGTCTTCAACGAGGCTAAATTTGGGCTGTCGATGAAAATCTGACAACCACACATTTGTGTATTTTTGGACAATTGTTAGATGTCACATTCTCATCGACAGACCAAATTTAGCCTTGTTTTACCCAAGACGTCTATGCTACATCTATTAGTTTACTTTTAAACACAAAATTGCTTGGTGGGTAGTTTTCTACAGTGTTCTGTGTGGTTTCAAGGTCATTTAATAATGCATTCTTGGTGGTTGCTTACTGACCAAAACGCTCCGTGATATTCAGATCTCTATGCTCACTTCTCTTGTCCAGTGCAAGTCTATGCACTAATACAGTGCCGTACTGTTGTTTCAGAGCCCTCAGTAGAGTTTGCTCCGCGAGAGGCCTCATTTCCTCATGCACAGACAAGCGTGCAGTCATGCTTTCAGTGAGCCGTGTGTTTATATGCATGTGCAAGCCATTTGTGTGGCCTCTTACATAAGTCCATCCCATGAGGGCAGTAACAGTGGTCTTGTCTTTGAGTGCTATAGTTGTCATATAAGCCTAACTGTTTTTAGCATGCGGATGGGTAAGAAATATCCATGTGCTGACAGCCTGACTCAGGGGGAGGAAGGATGACTCTGAACATACCTCAGGCTAATGGGGGTTGGTGGGTTTGTGAGATATACGACTATATGCCATAATATATTCCATTCTGTGTAAGAGACTTTGGTTTTGCCTGGTTTTGGATTGTTCAGAAAGAAGGGTTACTCAATGTGTTGGTTCAGCATTGACATCGCAATGTGCATATCTGCAATAGTCACGTCACTGGATGGACAATGTCGAGTCAGGATTATATACACATGTGATTTGTGGAGTCATTGCAAAGTTTAACCTTCATAACGTAAAAGTTTATCATTTGCTTGTGTTTTTAAACACTTCAAGTTTAAGCATTTCGAGCTCAAATCTTTTATCACAAGTCATTTGATTGTATGATTGATTGTTTGATTGTAAAAAGATTGATTGTATGAAATTGTTTTTATAAGACAAAGTGTTATTTTACATTTGACTACTTAATTTCTGTACTTGAATACTGGTAGACTTTTCAGAAAGCCATAAAGCTCTTTTTATTTCATTTGTATCTTTTCTTGGAATTTGTTTATTATTTTATGCTGATGAACTTAAATACAAAATCCTCTCAATCACACCATATAGAGCTATTCAAGTTATTTGGTGAAATTTAAATTCATATTGCAGAAAAACTAAATGTTGCAATGGTCTCCCCCACCAATTATTGCTATCAGAAATGCACCCGTGTCTGACTGCTCTTGCATTTTTACTGGAAATACACTTTTCTGGTTCCTCAAGAATTTCAGGGGAAAAATGTTGTTGTCATAGCTCATGAATCCGTGTAGCTCTCGGCAGTCAGAGGAACTTCCCTGCACATCAGCTTCCTGTTTGAGCTGTACCATAGGTTCTGGTTGCGTAATAATGAAGGAACCTTTCATAATGAATTATGGCCGCATTAGCTGTGTATTGATTCAGCACGTCGCTTATTTAAACGGTTTTATGAACTGTTAAGCCTAGTTTACCATTGACCTAATCTTGTAACAAGAGATAGATTGTCTGTACGCCCAAGATTTTTAATCACTATTGAGCCGTTTTTACTTAAGGCATTCAGTTTTACAATAGTGTGTGCTGAGCAGCAACCGTGTTTGCATCATAGCAACTTTTGTGTAATTGTGCATGATATTATAAGGTAGTGTAAAATAAAGCCCTTTTAGCTTAGCTTAGCATAGATCATTGAATCAGATTAGACTATTAGCATCTCGCTCAAAAATGATCAAAGAGTTTCGATTATACTAATGGCTTGATTCCATTCAATAATCTATGCTAAGTTAAGCTAAAAGGGCTCCCGCCAGACCCTTAGATAGGCTCAATGGATTTAAACATAAAACTCCAATCTTTAACTTTATTGGACTTGTAAAATGAGCCTATTTCCAAAAAAAGTGAAGTGTTTTTTTTTTTTTTGTTTTTTTTTTTAATGATCGACAAATCCTGTATCAAATAGGTCACTGAATTAATTTGCTTTAAATCTTTGGTTTGAGAGACTGAAAAGAAAGACTGGGTTATGCTTAAAGCACAATAAATGTATACAAGCACATTTTGCAGGCTCCCAGGCTGTCTCTCTTTTATTGTTTTGCCTTCGCTCATTTGGTTTCTCCATTCCAAAGCCAGACCGGTCCATTATTGTTGCTTCCCCCGCTGTCTTTGTATCTCTCTTTTCTGTCTCTCTGCCTGTGTAAGCAGTTAGATTAGATTCTGTCAAGCGTAGGGGAACGCTTGGGAAACAAGAGGATGAGTGGACCGAGCCAGACAGAGACTGTCCCCAAATCATCCCTGGAGCCTTGTCAACTTTAATACCAATGTTTCCCTTCTCTTCTCTAACTAAAAAACAAAACAAACAAACAAAAAAAACAAAAAAACACCTGCGCTGTAATTAAACAATTGGAAGAGAAAACTAAATGATATTTTTAGAAAGTAGAAGCAACGAAACAAAAGTTTTGGATTCATGAGCACTCAGTAGAGTTTGAAAAGTGATATATCGCAAACTTAAACTCCTCCATTGTATAGATGAGACAAAATAGCTAAATTCTGCATTATGTAAATGACACATGCAACGCACTTTTTAGTTGAGAATGAGAAATGGATTTACTTTAACTTGGGGCTTGACAGAAGCAGAATATATTTAAAAATCTTATGAAGCTACACACTTCATTATTGACAGAGCTTGAATCTGTCATAGGCTCAGTTTTGCTCACATCAGTTGTAGTCCCGTCTGATTACTGATTACGATTTTATGGTGGTTTTGCTATTCTTCCTATAGCCCATCCCCCACTTTTTTCAAACACAGGGCACATTGTCTGTTTTTTTTATCGTACACATACATTCTTTACCCACTCCTCAGACCCACTTCTTGCATACTTTTTGCAGGACATTTTGCAGGGCTCGCAAAATCTGGTATCTGGTAGCCCGAAGTCCTGGGGTTATTGTTTTTTTCAGTCGGGCTACCAAAATCTACCTAGACCTTGCCCGGCGGGCTATCTAGATGGCCCGCTGGGCATAGTCTAGATAGATTTTGGTAGCCCGACTGAAAAAAACAAAAGCCCCGGGACTTCGGGCTACCAGATTTTGCGAGCCCTGTTTTGTGCCAATTGCAAAGAAAGCAGAAAAAAGTCTGTGTAAAGGAAGGTTAAAGGCATATGTTTACATTTTTTTAATTTGTAATTCAATTTATAGAATTGTAGAGGGCAAAAGGGACAAAGTATCAAAAAAATAAAATAAACACAATTGGACAATGCTGATTTGTTAAAAGTCAGTAAGTTGGTAGTATTGTGCATCATTGAAGAGTACACGAGCAGTGGGAGACTGTTAAGCTAAATATTAAAGTTAATTTAACACCTGAATTGTTCGTTTTTTTAGAGCTAATGGTAGTGGTCCACATAGTGCAAGCATTTGACGTTGCCTCACATCCCCTCTTGCACACGCTTCTTAATGGTTTTCTTTCTGCAGATCAACTGCATTCATAGTCCCAGCATTTCCTAAAGCCACTGATCTTGCTTTCAGATTTTCTTGTTTTCTTACCTAACAGTTGTTTCCAAATTCTGAAGCTGGTAATTAATGGTCTTTGGAGTCATTCCAAGCCATTCATAAATTGACTGGTTTTAGAAAGCAATTTCATTCATGGTTTAAAAAAAGTTGACCAATTAAAGTCTGTTCAGATGTCTTCACTGTAAACGTTTTAAACCCTAATTAGCTGCACCCAGCAGGCTGCTTACAAAGTGTGTACAGGGCAATTCTGTCGATGATAGTAAGGTTTTAAGTGTGGATGTCAATTACGATTTACAATAAAAATCTTTCAATCAGACATGCAAAAGAATAATGGTAAATATGTGGACATTGATTGCCTTGGAACTCGTCCCTTTACCTTTTAATTTTAGTTAGTTATTAGGCGGCATCACATAATAAGTGCAAATGGCTGTTTTCCTCTGACAAATAGAAAGCCATGATTTTTTTCATGTGTATGGTGCTTTATGAAAGGTAGACATTAATTACTTCATTATGTACTCTGATGAGCCAAAACATGGACCACCTGCATCTACCCACTGTGGCATGGATTGTACAAGAGCTCTGAAGGTGTCTTGTGGTATCTGTCACCAAAATGTTAGCTGCTGATCATTGAAGCTGCTGTGGATTGACCTTGTTGGTCCAGCACATCCCACAGATGCTCTGTTGGGTTGAAATCTGGATATTCTAGAGTCAACTGCAACACTTTTTGAACTCCTAATTGTGTGATGAATGTGTGCAGTTTACCGAAGTGCATTTATCCTGCTGAATTATCCATTGCCCACAACGTCACACAATCTCCACTGTTTTTTCATCATACTGTAGTCCATCCTGGTGCTATCATTTCCCCAGTTAAAGTGTGCACACATACACTGCAATGCACTTGATGGTTCCACTTGATCCACTGCTGCAAAATTATCACAAGCCCATTCATTGGTCGACCAGGTTTATCATAGGCATTCAGCTATGGAGACCCAAGTACAACAGAGTAAAGTTCACTGTGTGTTGTAACACATTCCTCCCGTAACTTTGGTAAATTCTTGCTACTGCTGACCTGGAGCAACCCACAACTCTTTCGGAGATACTTTGACCAGTAACCTTGCATAACCATTTTTGTCCATGTCAAAGTCTCACAGGTCTTCATTCCTGCTCAATTCTCTTTCATCCAACATGTTTAATCAAAACTGAGCGTTTGCATACCGTCTAATCAACTTAGACCTTTATATGTAGTCTTGTTCACATATGATTAGTGATATTAGTTTTAACTATTACTGAACATATGTTTTGACTCATTAGTGTCAGAATATGTATGGTCTGTATATGGTCAGTTGTATGGTCCGTGTGCCTATACTAAGTCTAATGTCAACACATTGAGCTGTGGTGTTGAGTTTCCTCTCGCAGTTGTGAAACGCAGATCCTGTGTACTGATTAGGGATGTGTCAAGACCAAAATAGACTAGCAGGTATTATTGTGGAAAATTAACAATGATTAAATGATGGCGTAACAGGTTCACTTGTAATTCTAGACAACATGCAATTATTGTTTCTATCAATAGATATTGGCTAACTTTTATTTTATTTTGGATTGACACAATAAATCTGCACCTTAATGGGCTGAGGTAAAAGGGATGATGATCAAGATTTCTTTGCCATTGTCGTGCCATTGTTGATGAGCTTATTTTGAATTTTGTTCAGAGATGGGATTTAGATACCGTGGTCTTGCGGTGCTCACCATGCTTTTGGCACCAACTATGTTCATATGTTTGGAACGTTGACATCAAAATCTACATGCTTTATACTGAAACCCACGCCCAATTATGTGTAGAGGAGGCAGTTAAACACTGTGATTTTGAAGTGTTGACTGTTACCCAAGGCTTGCAAGTTAAGGAAGTCAGGCATTGCACTTGATGCCTTCTGACATGAGCTGCTAAAGCATGTGTAATCACCTGTATTATCCTCATCACTTTTGTCTAAGGATCTTTAGACCCACTTACACCTGGTATTTAGATGTTTATGTCAGTCTGTTCACAAGTGGACAACTTTAAATACTGTTGTAAGAGGTCCAGGTTTGACCAATTGATCAACACATTTGATCAGATTGCTTTCATAGTGCAAATGGAATGATTTCATTGGAACAGTCACAAAAATACTGCTCTCTGCCTTGCGGAACTGTTGAGAAAGCACCCTAAAACAAGTATTTGTACTTTGTTACCTTGTTACCAAAAATACAGATTACAGTAGGGGATCTTGTGTTCTACTGTACTTCAGTGTTGGCGAAAGACTGTCCCAGCAAACGTACAATTAGTCCAAATGTAGGATTTTTTAAATATTAGGAACATCCTTAAATTCTTACACAAGGCACTCGCCTCCATTGTCATAGTATGCTCCCATGACAAAGGACATCAGAAAACCATCAGTACGTTATAACCAATTATGGTCTGTTATGAACCCAATTCCAAATAGTTCTCCTATGCATCACAATGCATCATTGAATTGATTAGTTTTGACACCCCTAGTTGTCATCCACATCTTTTAAGTTTGTTTGCTTTCCATTTGCTTGTAAGCTGTATAAAACGTGAAGCAGGACATGATAAAATAAGGCAGAATGGTCTTGACAAAATCCAAACATACCTGGTTGCAAGAGATGCATTTTAAAAGCATGTTAATACCAGGTGAAAACAGTCCCTTTGGGTTGGCTAAGCTGGCTCCATTTATAAAAAGTACCTATTTTGAACAATGTATTGATATTAGTCGATCATGCTACATGAGTTGGAGATGTGAAACTGCAATGTCTGTAGATTTGTTATTAGATGCAGTGCTAGGCTTTAATTTTTTTTAATCCAGTCCAAGCCTGTGCTCCATGATGTGTACGCTGCTATGGTCAGGTCGCATTATTTGCATGAACGCCTACAACTTGTGATTCACTCTAGAAGCTTCAGCCTCGTTTCAGTAAGTGCGCTTCTCGGTTTTATGCACACCACCCTCAGACTCGCACTCTCCCACAACAACCTTATATAAAACTGCTAACATGTCCTGTGTTCTTAAGCAGGAGTACGTCTGGTTACATTCAAGTAAGTTGTTGAAGCCTTTAGGATTTTAATAGCTGCGGATGTTTTGCATAGCTTGACTCATCAGATCACTGCAGGCTCCATATAGCTTCATTCTGCCTTAGAGATGTTGGGAGGAGAGTGAAGAGATCATGTTATGATGCCCAGGATTTAATTGTAGAGGCTTTCAATGACTTCATTTCCATCCCTGTCAGCTCAAGCAGGCTCAGGCGTCTTCCGCTCTGACATTTGTTCTGTGGCAGAAAGCTTTTGTCTAGCCAAAGCATTGGCCTACTTTTTTTAGAGAGCTCTGGCTGTGTGCCCTGCAAGCCTTTTTCCTCCCCAGGCCACGTCGCTCTACACATCTGAATCTGCTGAATCTCTGATTCCCCTTCTCTGATTTATTATTCATCAGTTCATCATGTTGCATCATTCACACCATCCCCCTCATTTATAAAGGGTTGTGTTAGAACAGTTTAAAGACATTTCTGTAAGTGGTTTGGTGTGACTTTACTATAATTGTCCTGCTGAAATTCGTAGGCATTCCTGCCAGAGATTTTTAGTCCTCTTGCATTCTGGACTAAGTATGTGTGTGTGTGTGTGTTTTATGTGGCAAGTCACACTACAAAAAGGAGCATTTGTACTGTCATTTAGTTTCTACTTGCCCTGTTTGCACTCTGTAAAGCAGATGCAGTTTAGATCTTTTTCCCATATTTATGTGCCAGATGCTCTGTTTCAGTGCCACATAGCCAAGTCAAAGTTCACTCTACGAATGCAAAACAAACAGATATGAATTTCTCCTCTTCATCAGGCATTGCCCAGTTGTGATACAAGCATTTGTTTATGTTTGAAATATTGCATTGCATGAAAGTTAACCTTTGAAGCTTTCCTGATGATGAGATCGGATGAAGTCATCGGTCATAATCATGATATATGGAAACCGGTACACATTCATGTAGTATAGGTTACTGATGACTGCTAGAGCATTACATCACTTGCTCTAGATTACTCTTGGGATATTTTTTACCTTATGCCTTGTTCACACCAAATGCGTATTTTCACATAAATGTATTTGCATGAGTAAATTACATACAAAGTCAATGCAAATGCGCGAATAGAGGCAAATTTGTGGTGGGCTGTGCGAATGGCGCAGAATTTGCAACGAGTTTTCTGTGAATGCAAGGAATTCGCCTCAATCATGTCCTTTATGTAAGTAAAAAAATAATAATAATAAATCAAGTTCGGCTGAAAATTCTTGTGAGGCAAAAACATCCCGAGAGTGACGCGATGTGCTTGCTTTCTTCGCATCGGTGTGAACCCAGCATTATGCGAATTTTTCGCCATGTTGAATGCTTTTGAATTTATTCCTATGTCACCTACTCTAGTAAATACTCATATTCACATTTGTTTTGAACCCAGTATTAGAGTTTTGTTTTTAATTATGCAAACTTGCTTTCTCATTTAGTCTATTTAAACCATTTGAGTTCAGTTTAAAGTGACCTATTTAATGATTAATTTCATCCATTGCATTAGTCATTATATGTAATAATTGCTGTCGGTGGCTGAAGTCATCATGCATGCATGCATTCAAATGATGATTCACATGATTGATGGTGTGTGACGCCAGAAGATCCACTGAAATCTCACTTTAAAACATGTTTGGATTCTCCATCTGACTTTTCACACAAGAGATCCACATATTTAAACAGGCATATTAGACCAACGTCACAAGATGTGTCTTTTGTTGCCTAATTTTAGACATACATTCAAAGCAGCTTTGCCTGAAGACACAATGTTATAAAGAAAGTCCTGTTTAGATGGAAGCCGGCGTTTAGTCTCGCACACACACTGTGATGGATGTCTGACAGCATGCAGGATTTCAGTAAAAGTCATTAAATAAAGTGCTCTTTTGTTTATTCCTGTTCCCTTCAAACATTTCTTAATCTAGTGTGTCAAAATGAGTAAGAAACAGACGTCTTTGGAAAGTTTCTTTGCTAAGGGGAAAAGGTCCAGTGAAGGACCCGCGAACTGCCAAGAAATAGATCAGCAACCCATTTTTCAACAAATCAGGTGAATCCACCATGTCTGTGCAAGAAGATCAATTGCTGGAGATTGCAAATGACTGTGGCCTATTAGGGGCCGTTCACATATATCTCGTCTTTTTTCTATAGTTCACGCAAGTTTATTATTTCCAATTGAGGTGTGTGGCTTGCCCGCGCAAGCGGCGTGACTCGTTTGCTCCTTCCAGACGCACACAATTGAATGAATGCCGGGAGCGCACCGCGAGTCACGTGACAAGAACTGACCGATCAGCTTCAGCTTGTATGGAATATACACATTTCGGTAGACTAATTGTCTCAGACAAACACAGAACACCCAAACACTGCAGTGTAATTTTCTCCATAAATAAAACTTGTATCAGAGTGACAGCAATGTTTTTTCAGCTTGTCATCCTTTGAGAAAATAGTTGAGGGTCGCCTAGCGACGACCAAGCATTGACCGGCCCATGGTGATAAAAAGGTTGGGGACCACTGCCCTAGAGTATCTTGAGAAACTAAATCCATGTCTTATCTACTTTTAAATAGGAAAGTCTCAAAAACGGCATACCATAAATTATATATTTTAAATCTGCAACACGGTCTGATATGTACAGTTTATTGAACGTGTGCATATTAAGACACAAAATATTTTTTAATGGCAGTTTTAATAATTTTTTTTTATTTTGCTATATTGTGTGTTGCTGCACTTCCTGCCATTTATAGCAATAATAATGAGCCATCCTAGTTCTGTTGAAAAGGAATGTGTACAAGTCAAATATTGTTTCCTCTTAACTTAATTTGCTTAACTGTATATTTGATCTTGCTCTTGGATGGATGGAGGCTCACTTTTATCATTGGTAAATAGTGGCTGTTGAGATATATGCCACTTTTATCACCCATAAAGAAAGCCACAGCATTTGCACAAACCTAAATAAATATGTAAACTTCCCACAATTGCAGGTGATTTGAATTTGTGCCTGTCAGTTTTTATTTAGACTTTATGTTGTTATCTACTGTAAATGCTGGGTTCCACACATTTGATTTGTGTTGGGACAACATGAAGGAATTAAGTTAACTAATTTGTATTTTACAAATTTAAGTGGATTGAACATAAAACAATTAAGATGACCCCCCGCCTCCTACCCCACCAAAAATACCCTCAAGAATTGTTGTTTCAGCTCAATTTAAATAAGTAGTTTGAACAAACAGCAAATTTCTTTTTTTGAGTGGATTTTAGCTTTAATTACCCACATTTAGTTTTCAACCCATTTTGAAAAAGGGTAAATTGTGTCGTTTTGATTCTCATATCTGTAGGACTGCATTTAAAGCTATACAAATTTATATTACAAGTTTGTTAATACGAACAAGAATCTTTGAGGGATAGTATCCCCAAAATTTTAATTCTATCATTTGCTCACCCTCCACTTGCAAACCATTTTTTTGTTCAGTCACAAAAGAAGATATATTAAAGATTGTTGGAAACCTGTAAACACGGACTTCCATGCTATTCATTTTTCCTAATATGGATGTCAATGGTTGCCGGTTTCCAACATTCGGCAAAATATGTTCTTTTGTGGGTCACGGTAGTGGCATGGTAGCACGATCGCCTCACAGCAAGAAAGTGGCTGATTCAAGCCTCAGCTGGGCCAGTTGGCATTTCTGTGTGGAGTTTGCATGTTCTCCCCGTGTTCACGTGGGTTTCCTCTGGGTGCTCCAGTTTCCCCCACACGTCCAAAGACGTGGTATAGGCGAATTGGGTAAGCTAAATTGTTCGTAGTGTATGTGTGTGTGAATGAGTGTGTATGGATGTTTCCCAGTGATGGGTTGCAGCTGGAAGGGCATCCGCTGTGTAAAACATATGCTGTATTAGTTGGCGGTTCATTCCGTTGTGGCAACCCCAGATTAATAAAGCTGAAAAGAAAATGAATAAATGAATGTTCTTTTGTGATCAACAGAAAAAAAACTCAAACAGGTTTGTAACAAGTCAATGAGGAGTAAATGATGAGTTAATTCTTTTTTGAGTGAACTGTCCCTTTAATAGAGTAGAATAGAATAGAATGCCTTTTATTGGCACTGTACACATATACAATGTGCATTATATACATGTGCAATGAGATTAAGTGCATCTCACTACTCATATATTCTTACAATACGAATCACAGCAAACAACAAGATACAGTAAAAATAACTGTAGACTATAAACAGTAGTGCAAAGATAGGGGATGAGAGGGGGGGTAGGGGAGGTGAAATACACAGGTTTGAGGTAGAACGAGAGATATATACAAGATGTAATATGTAAATGTAGGATGATAAATAAATAGTAGTGCAAAATAGGGGATGAGAGGGGGGTAGGATAAGGAGAGTAAACAGTTCTGAAGATGAGCGAGAGATGAATACAAGATGTATACAATTTGATGTGTTATGCATAAAGTCCTATGAATTTTTTTTTAAGCCAGTCCATGTGTGTGCATGTATGGGGTCAATGCATGTGTGAGTTGAGGATGGTGTAATGGCTTTTGGGAAAAATACTTGTAGTGTTTTAGGCATGCAAACTTCCTAAACTTCTTTTTAATTTTTTCATCCTTCAGAAAAACATCGAGCCAGGATATTTCCTGATGTTTGGTTGAGTTGAACTTATATCTTCTTCTTTTCAGTGCAACAGATAATAAAACGTACAAAAATTGCTTTACAGGCTCATATCTTGACATATTTTGTAGATGAAGTGAAGTTTAATAGCATCGTTTTTTAGCCTCCCAGTATAGTTGTGGCTCCTGGTCTTTTCTGGCATGGAGAATAGGGCTAAAGCTAACAGGAAATGTTTGGGGGATTTTCCTGGGCGCCTGGCTTTCCTAAACCTACTCATCCAGACAGGCCGAGAGAATAAACACTGCCCCCGAATCAAACGATCTGTCACATCAGATGGAGCACCGGCAAATTGATCACTATCATTTATTGTGTCCCTGTCCCCATCACCCATTTTTCAATCCGTTTTATCCTGAGCTGTGCTGCAAATTCACAGGACCCCATCACTTGTTCAGATCAACCTTTTGTGTGGGACTGAAGTGGTATGCGATGAATGCTGGGTAGGGATATATTGATTTGGCTACATCTCAGACTGAGCATTTCATTAACAATTTGGCATGTTTAAATCCAGACACTGTTAAAGAAAGAAATTGAGACATAACCCAAAAGAATCAACCTACTTTTAGAGGTCTACGGGCATGATATAAACATGAATAAACAGATAACTATATTGATGTTATTAAAGTAAAACTTAATGGAACAGTTTTTAGTTAATTGATACTTGTGATGTTTTAAACAAATTTGAAATATGTTTTATTGTATTGATTCTATCATGGTTTAATGTCAACATGTCTTTAACTGAGTGTGGTATTGGTGTCTGTTGTTATGGTTTAAAGGGCACCTATTTTACCCCTTTTTCAAGATTTAATATAAGTCTTTTGTGTCTCCAGAATGTGTCTGTAAAGCTTCAGCTCAAAACACCCATCAGATTATTTATTATACCTTTCTGAATATTGGATTTTCTGCTCTGAACAACCGTAGCTGTTTTTGTGGCCTGTGCCTTTAATGCTAGTTCTCCCCGCTCACCATTCCCACATGCCTGTCAGTGTGCCTCAGTCCCAGTGTGCATCAGATAACAGACAGACATGAAGGAAGCAGATTCCACGTACTGTTTGTGAGAAATACCACAGTAAGGACTTTCCCAATGATTATTTGATGTATTTGTTGTGAAGTTAATTCAAGCCTTTCTGTCACACACAATGTCGTTACAAAGTTCACGCACACACACACACACACACACACACACACACACACACACACACACAC
>CAIGQW010028834.1:2821230-2837667 GCA_903798125.1 Danio choprae
CACACACACACACACACACACACACACACACACACACACACACACACACAGCGTGCACGTTTAACTTTGCACTGTTTTAGCACGGCAAATGTGACAGGATACACATTAATATCCACTGCTGTATGGATATCCGTTATGTTAATGTACAAAGT
The DNA here is from genome assembly GCA_903798125.1 of Danio choprae. Taxonomy (NCBI): domain Eukaryota; kingdom Metazoa; phylum Chordata; class Actinopteri; order Cypriniformes; family Danionidae; genus Danio; species Danio choprae. The sequence goes on from CAIGQW010028834.1 coordinate 2,821,383, forward strand.
AAACCTGATTTAACGTCCACAAACCGGGATTGAAGCGTCGTCTTTTATAATTGCACTGACACGCGGCTGTGGTGATGAAGTAAAGCTGAAGTAAATCGCTGTAATTCATTACAAACATACACTGTTTTAAAAACATTTTAAACTCATTCTTGATCACATCTGATAATGATTGATGATCACAGAGAGCTGAACAAATCTTGTAATACCAGTTGCATTGTGCACATCCTGTCTTGTTAATATGATTATGCATTACTACAGAGACATGTTAATACGCGGCTGTCACGTTGCGGTCGGCCTCAAAATGGGAGGGATTTGGATCCTATTTTAACATCAAGAAATTAAAAAAAGAGAGATTTATTGTCTTTATATCACTCCAGTATGACTGTGGACACACTACCTGCACACAGTTCTGTCCACACAGCTTACAAAAGAGGATTTTCATCATAGGTGTACATTTTAAGGCAGCACGATATTGGAAAAAACAGACATTGCAATATTTTCTTTTTCTGCAATTTATATTGCGATATGAATATAATTTGACAAGATAACCTTAGTGACTCTATTTGTAAAGAATTTATCATTTTCCTTTGATTGGGATTTTGTAGGTGAGTTCATCTGCGGAAGATATACAAAATTACCCAAAAAGCACGGATGAAAACAATACCACAATGATCGAAATTAAATAAACAGCACTTTGTGGTTTTTGGTGGTGTATTGAGGCACAGAAATTCGATAATCAAATGTAAAATAACTGCATGAGTCTAAATTGTATAACTAAACACATTCATTCTTTGTTAAAGTGACAAACTTTATCATTTCTTGTGCCCAAATTGTTTAAGTTCGCTTGAAATCTTAGTCACAGGCCTTGAAAACACATCAAAAATCTTTCACATCTTTATATTAGTGTTAAACTTTGCAATCACATCATGTGCTCTGAACTGTTTCCTGGTTAATTACAATTCCAACTTGACGTTGCAGATCCTGCGATGTGTCTATTGCGGATTAGCACATTGCCATTTCGATGCTGAAACTATATTTTGTGCAGCCCTTGTACATTTATTCTTCTTTGGTTTTGGTATTTGTTTCAGTTGTTTTATTTTATTGTCATTTATTTATTTATTTATTTATGTTTATTTTTTTTGTATCGGTTTTGATGATTTTGTCGTTTTATTTGTTGGATCACAGAAAGAATAGCCACCATGTTGGTATGGGGATCTAAATAAACACACAAACAGTGTGAATGATCGGTGCTGATTATTATACTCCCACTTTTAATGGGCCAATCATATTTATTCACAGTTTCCCTCAAATGAATGATGCAATTCACCATTACATAACAATGAAAACGAAAGTATGCTCTTCAAAACTGGCATGCATATATAACCAGTAAGCTCTAAAATGAATGGACTAATAATTGCATTGTGTGTTTTTACTGTGAATCCGAAATACACACTAACATGCACGCTGTTGCAAGTTAACTTATTTTGTAGAAGCCATTTATTTAGTTTCACCAAGGAACATTCAGGACTGGTTATAGTAAGAAAGTGAATGAATCTAGTTTGTATCAGGGTCTTTTTTGTATAAAAAAAATATTAAAGAAGATTTAATACATTAAACCCAAACAGAGCCTCTCACAAAGCTAAAACAAGCCTCCACTTTCGACCCGCAGGACAACCCCCCCCCCCCCCCCCCCCTCCAAAAAACAGTTATATAAAATTACCTTTATGATAGACTACTTCATTATATTTTTATAATTTAAAAATTAAGAGATGCTAAAATTGTCATCAATTGCGTGCAACATCTGTTAAAAAAACAAAAAGAAAAACCCGAAAACTTCAGTGTTTCATGATCTTATAAGAGCTTCGGTTTCAGATGCCTTTCTGAGAAAGGGCGTTAAACACATTTTATTTTTGATCCTGTAGAAGAAAAATGTGTTTGTACATGAACTAGTTTGGTATCTTTTTTTATGTATTTTGTCTTAAGGGTGACCCTGTAAAAATTCAGTAGGAAGTCAGCCATCAAAATAGCTTTTGTCAAATGCTTTTCTCTGCTAGGACCAAACTATTGTGAAATATTATTAGACATTTAACTTTTTTATGTTAATATGTTTATATAGTAATTTATTCAAGTGATGCAAAAATAGATTTTTCAGCACCATTACTAGTCTAGTCCTCACTAGCTGTTTCTATCCACCTATTTTTATGCGCATTTTTTAAATATTGCATTAAAAATGCTTGATGGAAATGCCAAGATGCTCATACATTTTGAAAACGCACATAAAAAATGTATGTGCACCATTAAGTAGCATAAACTTTATCCGATAAGAAAATGTGCACTCCAAAAAAAATATTTAGGCCTAACAAATAAATTCTGATTGCATATAAAATTTTCTATCCATTTGTATTACATACTTTTAACATAATTGAACAAAAAATACATTTTTGATATTTGTTAGTTAAACATAAATGAAACAAATAAGAACAAGATTGATGTAATGATATCAATAAATACAATGTGTTTTAAATTCTTATTTTTAATTTAAAAGACATTGGATTTAATCTATTGTGTGTAGTATGGATGGAGTTTTTAAGTATTAAGTAACCCAATCTCAAGTGAGCTATTTGGATCTGGCTTTTTCTACAGCTAGATATATTTATTCCATATTCATATATATTTTTTAACTGATTAAATCTAAAAGTATTGGATTTGAACAGTTTTAGATTGATTCTAAGGAATCTGACAACATACATTTAAAAAAATCGACAAATTAAAACGAAAAAAGGTTACAAACAGTTAATAATAAACTTTATTGAGATTCTTTTTTTTTTTTTTTTTGGAGTGTATATAAACTACAATGGAAACACATTTGCCGAATAAATTCTTGTATACACATCAAAACAATCATGTCATGTTGTTTTAACAGATTATGTGAGGATAAAAATTGGTGCGATGGGACGGGATTAATAGACAAACCAGCAGACCAACTCCTTTGTCAAACATCTGAAATGTTGTTTTGGTCATTCTAAAATCCCTCAACCAAAGTCTGTCATCAAAGTGGTTCAGTATTATAAAATCCACAAGCGTCTTGAGCGTCTGCACTCCCAAAGAGTGTCTCACGACTCCAAAAACCAACCACGCATTCATTACGTTTCGTCTTCAGGAAGTGACTACAGTGGTCACCATTTGATGTGGGATCATCAAACATTTGACAATTAGACCTATTCTTGTCCTTGGACAATTTTGAAAAACATTTTTGATTCACTCCAAATGTTGACTACTGTATTTTGTTTAGTTTTTTTGACTCATTGGATGAAAACTGCTTTTATTCACAAATGTTTAAACCGATATTCCAGTTTTGCACATAAGTTTAATTCACATACTTGGATTGAAACACAGCTACTGTCACAAAGGGTTTCAGAAATCATTCAAATATGATGATTTGCTACTTTTGAAGCATTTATTTTTCGACTTCTCGTAGAATAACAGGTTTCTCTCTCTAGCTCTGCCGTTGTCTTCAGCCTTAGCTCTTTTGGTTGTGCTCAGTCCCTGCTGCTGTGCTTCTCTGTAAGTGCTGTGGTAAATAGGAGTTAAATGTGAGATTATGCGCTCCCTCTGAGTTCCCATAAGCTCTCTGTCATTTGGAGGAGCTACAGTAGCTCTGATATGCCTTTGGGCCACATGGCCTCCTGTGTCGAGCCTCTTCATAACAACGGAAGTATCTAAATAGGAACATTTTCCCCCTGTAGCTCTGCTCTGCTCTTTATTTCTGGTCATTTAACCCATTCAGAGCCTTGCAGACCTGTTGTGTAATGTGGGAAAGGAGCAATATCTTAACTTGGAGAGGGCAAAAATGCAGAAGTTATTTAATAATTTTAATTTGATTTTTATTTATCATTTCATTTATCACTTAAATTTTTAAATTTAAATTTATCATTTAAATGTATCATTTTTATTTTATAATTTTAATTTAATTTTAATTTTGCGTTTATCATTTTAAATTAATATATAATTTAAATTTATTTGTTATTGTATTATTTATTTTAGTTCAACAGCTTTATTTTATAAGTTTAATTATTAATTTAATTTTATAATTTTAATTACATTTTATAATTTTTATTTTATGATTTTTATTTAATAATTTTTATTTAGTTGTAATTAATTTTATTGTACTTTTAAAACAAAAAATATTTATAATTTTAATTTATTTTATTGCATTTATTTTTATTTTAGTTCAACACCTTTATTTTATAATTTTAATTATTAATTTAAATAAATTTTTATAACTTATTAAATTTTATAATTTACATTTTATTTGATTTTAATTTTAATTTATCATCTATCATTTCATTTTTCATAAAATATTTTTAAAATGTATAATTCATTTAAATTTATAATTTAGTTTTTTTGATTTTTATTTTATAATTTTATTGTAATTTTAATTTATTTTTATTGCATTTATTTTCACTTTAGTTCAACACCTCTATAGGGTATGTGCACAGCTAGTATTATTATGCACAGGTATGTTCCCATAACGATAAACTTCCAGTGAACGTTTAATGTAACTTTATTCATTTTTGTGCGGTCCCTTTTACAACATCGATGTTGTAATATAATTAAAATACAATCAGTTAAATAGACTTTGGCATTCATTTAGTTGTTCAAGTGTAAAACGAGATGAAAAGCCGTTTACACACATGCGCCCATCAGGATCAGCAGGCTAGCGCAGAAACTCCATTGAAAACACTGGGGTAAAATAAATGTTCATATTTTAAAGACATGGTGCGGAAAAAATGTAATTTAATGCAGTGCGGGCCTCACAGTGGCGCAGTGAGTAGCACGATCGCCTCACAGCAAGAAGGTCGCTGGTTCGAGCCTCGGCTGGGTCAGTTGGCATTTCTGTGTAGAGTTTGCATGTTCTCCCTGTGTTGGCGTGGGTTTCCTCCGGGTGCTCCGGTTTCCCCCACAAGTCCAAAGATATGCGGTGTAGGTGAATTGGGTAAGCTAAATTGTCCCTAGTGTGTGTGTGTGTGTGTGGATGTTTCCCAGTGATTGGTTGCAGCTGGAAGGGCATTCGCTGCGTAAAAAACATATGCTGGATAAGTTGGCGGTTCATTCCGCTGTGGCGACCCCAGATTAATAAAGGGACTAAGCCGAAATGAAAATGAATGAATGAATGAATGCAGAATCCTTCTGCATACTTCAGCATATACCCTAGAGGGAATTGAAACATCCTTCTCCCTTTTTTACTGTACGAGTTCTGACCTATTTTCTTGCCGTGACATGTCAGATGGTTTTTGTGTAGTTAGTGATAGGATTGTTTGGTTACTGGGACGGCATTCAAAGATGTCAGCAAAAAGTATGTGTAAATCTCTTCTTCACGCTGGCTTATAGCAAGTCATGTGTGATAGGAAGAAATAGGAATTGTTGTTTAAGATTGTAGTAGGCTTTGATCTCATTCATCGCTCTGGTGTGTTATTTTTGACACAATCCATCCTGATGAATCACTCTGTTTGACCTACATTGGAGTTTTAGTCTGTTTATTGCCTCCTGCTTCAACTCTTCTGATCCTTATACAGCGGTGCGTTTTACATGAAGCCAAAAATGATTTCCATAATTTAAATCTGATGGAGCGTGCCTTTGAATATAGATCTTTGGTGAGACATCTGTTCATTCTGCTTAACTGTCATGTAAATTTTTTGCTACGTTGTCAGTGTATGTACAATTTATCACAAATACACTGTGACCTTTCTATAAATATTCATTACATGGCTCTCTTGAAAACTTGATTCTCAATGGTCAGTTTCTTATTTTTCTTTATTTGATTTTTATTCTATTCTCTTTTATTTTAATTGTGTAATTATAATAACATTTGATTTAAAGTTAGTTTTTTTACAATTTTAATTTATATTTGCATTTTTTACAAATATTTTTAATAAAATGTAATAACATTCATTTATTTAATCATTTTTAATTTTATTTTAGAATTTTCATTTATCATTCATCATTTTGTTTATCATTTAAAATTGTAAATTAATTAACATTTTTTTATTTAGTATTTTATTTGAGAATTTTTATTTAGCATTTTTTATTCATTATAATATTTATTTAAATAATTTAGTTCTTTTGTATCTTTATTTTAGTTCACCTTTATATTAGCTTTTTAGTTTGATCATTTTTATTTAATTTGATCATTTTTATTTTATTTAATAATTTAGCACTTAAATGATATAATATAAAATTGAAATTAAATTTTAAATGAATTAAAATAAAAATTTGCAATTTTATTTAGATTTTTATTTGATAATTTTAGTTAAATTTTAATTTATCATTTATCATAGTTAAAATGTACACACACTGACAACGTAACAAGAATTTATCACAAATACACTGTGACCTTTTCTATAAATATTCATTACGTGGCTTTCTGGAAAACTTTATTCTCATTCTTCATTTTTTATTCTCACTAATCTGTATAACTGACCTGCAACTCGTAGCACTCTCCTCGCTCTTCCTTCTCGCATAATTAGATTTAAACTCAAATCAATACTGAAGATCTGTTGATTGAATTATTTTGTTCTTGAACTTGTAACAAACATGATAATGTGCAGTAAACTGGTTATTAGCTCAAAGATATGATTACAAGATTAATTACCCTGCCCTGGTTTATTGTAAGATGTGAATGCACATGCTAAACAGTTGCACTTTTCGAAATTCCCTGCAGCCTCTTGTGTGGTTTTAACCATTGATCAAGTGTTTAAAGGTGCAGTAGGTGATGGTCTTCATTTTTTGTTGTGCTGGTTGAAAGTCTCTTCACATTCCAATAGTAAGGATTAAAGTAAAGGATCTAAATGTATATGTATTTTAATAATCTGATTAAAGCATAAAGCTAAAAAAATGTTCACCCAATTAAATATTGTCGGGCCGACATTTCCCATAAATCTGATAAGTAGCCCAAACTGTCTGTCAGCAAATGTAGATTTGTACAACGGCACATCTCTGGTCACGCAGATCTGCCATTTGCGTGCATGCGCAATGCGTTCGTGTGCACTTGAGACAGTCACTGCGGTAAAATCAAATGCTAAATCAAAACTTGTTAAAATCCTAAATCAATATTGGCGTTACTTTTGCACGCCGGAGGAAGGATGACACCATGGCTGAAGTATTTCTTTTAGACAGGTAATGTTATCTTTTAAAACTATTTTAGTCACGCAAAGCTGATGTAGATTGTGTTGTTTTATAAATGGGTTATATGTACAGAAGTGATGTTCAGCCACTGAAGTCTTCCGGTGAAAGATTGATGTGACTATTTTTAGTTTCATAAGGGACCTTGTACAGCATCGATAATGTAGATTTTTATTTAGTTTAACAACAAAACATAAGTAAATAGTGCTGTTCCGACTAGCCTGCTTTACTGTGCTGAAGTTTACTGAGGTTTTATATTCACATTGGTTTATTTTTGAACAATGGCAACCTGTGACGCGCTCCCTATATTGTTTTTTCCATGCTACTCTGAATATTCGCTCTGAAATAGCATGTAAGTGTGGCATGTAAATAGTATAAGTGTAATTTCTACAGTTTTTTGTTCAGAATTGTAGTGTTATAAAGTACTGTAAAGTTTTCTTACTGGCGAATGACATGAAATAGTAAGTTGTCTGCTGTCATCTTTAATGTGCTCGTTTGTTTATCAGGAGGTGTGGCTTTGGACAGCAGGGGAGGGACTGTGTTTCAATGATATTATGCTAACCGGTTAGCATTTTGGCAGAAACTATGCGCCGCCCTCTTTTTTCTCTCTCTCTCTCTCGTTTTAGGACCGTTTCAATTAGGGCTGCACAATATATATCACAGAATTATTGTTATCACAATAATATTATGTGCCGCAGATGTGTGGTAAATTACATTTATTTTATGTATTTGTTGTTTCTCTAAATTTGACCAATCAGGCCTCTATCTCCACCTCCCCAGTAGTGGCTGTTGTGCTATTGGTTGAAGGTGAACCCAGAGCTGAAAATAAACACTAATTGCAGGAGTCAAAGTGAGTGGAAATCAGAGTCAGAATATCAGGTTTTCACTTAGTCATGGTGTCTTGAACCTTTTTTTTTTTTTTTTTTTTTTTGTCTGAATTTACATTAATTAGATCTGAAAATAGCGTTTTTCTAGGGAAATATTATATCGTAAGTAATATTGTTGTCCCAATTCTCAACAATATCGAATATTTTTTCCAGTATCATGCAGGGCTAGTTTCAATTGGATGTATGTCACAATATGGGAAACAAGGACAAACCTAACTTCCATTTTCATGGCAACTTTTAAAATTCATATTCTGTATGTGTTACTTATGCTTAAGGTGTGGCCTATTAATCGTTAACCAATCCATGTGCATCAGTGACAACATACAGAATTCGAGTCTTTCTGCAAACATAACTTTAGAATAGGCCATTTATTGCTCTCTGCACGTCCCTTGTAAACTTTTCAAGGATTGATTCATTGGCCTGTACCTTTACTGCCGTGACTTGCCCGTGCATGCTTTCTTCAAGTAAACAAATAGTTACAAAGGCCTGATAATGAAGAGTAGAGTCTCATTAAAAGACTGTTCGAGCTTGACTGATTGTTTGACCACACAAGCCCCGGCGCTGACATTGTGCTAACATGAGCCTGCATGTGCATGTACAGCTCCTTCTGACTCCTAAATCTAGTCAAGGTGACGCTCTCAGGTTACAATGTGTGACCGTCTGAAATGAGAGTGAGATGGAGCGCTTCATGACAAGTCCCAGCTGTTGTTCATTCTCCAACAAGTCATCTGATAGCTTTCTGCAGAGGGCAGATTGATAGATTTATGGCAGGATTTTGGACTGGCAGATTTAGGAGGAAATACATGTGATTGACTGACTAAATAATGATTTTTACAATAATTGATTGTTTAGAGTATAGGTTTATATTAATTTTAAATACACAAAAGATTTTGGTAGTGTAAATGCACCCAAACATTTATTTTGCTTTTCGATTTTTTTTTTTTACAATTTATTTTAAATTCCCTTTTAACAATTTAATAGTTAACATCATAATATCTATTAAGCCGTTTTACAAAGCCTGATATATACAGTTGAGAACAGTTTTTAGCCTGCTTATGAAATGTAATAATTTTTTTATACATTTCCCATGTGTTGTTTAATGGAGCAAGGACATTTTTCACAGTCGTTTTCTAACGGGTAAAGCCTTATTTCCTTATTTCTATTTCTATGGATGAAATAAAATGATTATATAAAATAAAAGATAAAAAACTGCTAAAGTCAATAGTGTTAGCCACCTTAAGAAATATATATTTTTTCTCGATTGGCTACAGAACAAATTACTGTTGTCCAAGGATGTTCTGTCATCACGGCAATGACAAAATAAATAAGTTAATAAAAATGAGCAATTAAAACGTTTGTTTAAAAATGAGTTGAAAAATCTTGGGAGATATTTGAAAAAGAATCACAATTTCACAGGAAGGCTAATAATTTTGTCTTCAACTGTATGAATATTAATATTGTAATAAATGAATACATCTCTTGTTCTTCTAAAGCACATGTGTCAAAGCCAGTTCCTGGAGGGCCGCAGCTCTGCACATTTTAGTTTTAACACTAATTAAACACACCTGATCAATCTAATTGAGTCCTTTAGGCTTGTTTGAAACCTACAGGTAAGTGTGTTGAAGCAGGGTTGGAACTAAACTGTGCAGGGCTGCGGCTCTCCAAAAACTGGCTTTGACACCTGTGTTCTAAAGTGACTCAGTTTTGCCAAATTCTTTTTTTGAGTTTAATGAGGTTTAACACTGGTAATCGATGTTATCAAATTAAAATACAACCAATTATACATAAATCTTTACAACCAATTATAGTTTTTCTTTGATATTTTTATTATTATAAATAATAATACTACTACTCTGAGGTGTGCATTTTACAATACAGTATTTATTTTTCTATTCTTTTTCTATTAAACTGAATTTTTATATATATTTTTGCACGTTACATTTAATCCTAATCTACTTTTTTTTTGCATCTACAGAACATTGCAATTCCAGAGATAAAAGGTTGAAAAAAAAAATCAGTCTGATTGTTTTGCGACGTAAAAACAGTGTTATGATTTACCTCTCGTTTTCATTCATACAGTTAATTTCCCAACACGGTGAGGTAATAGTTAGCCAAGCAGAAATGTGTTCAGTGTTCAGTTTAAACTTGAATTGAATTCTTGAGTATTACATGAGAAAAATGACACATTGCTTATGCAGTGAAGTTTGAATCCTGTCACTTTCAGTTCCATGTTTTGTTTTTTGTTTGGGAAAGACATAATTGATATTATAATTATTAAAGTTTATATTATATGGTGTTTCACAACATGTGTTAGACTTAAAATCGGGGCTCATCATGAGGGAACTGTTGTGCAGATATTTAAGCTAAAAATAGTGTTCAAATTTCTGAAAAATATTGAACCATGTATATTAAATATAAACCACAATATTGAATATAAAACCAAACATTGCAAGGATTGGTCAAGATAGCTACATTTAGTGTATAATGACTTTGCTTTTCTGACACACCAGAGTGTTGTTGTTTTAAAATGCCCTGCTGTGAGCAGTGTTTCTCTTGTATTACATCATCCATAGGTTTCCATTTTAAAGACTGTAATAGTCACTCATTGTTACAGTTTAATTAATCCACTGTGTGCATAATAATATAACCTGTAAACCTGCCAGATTTATTCAGAAAACCTACCAAGTAGTCTAAAAATCTGTTGTTTTTTGCACATTTGCTGTCAGGTATCAGACATAATTTCTCAACTAAGCTTGTTCAGCATTAGACTGTGTAAGTCTGTAATATCATGAGAATGATTGGCATGTCAAAGTGTGGTAATGTTTGGGTGAAACCGCGTTAATGAGAGCTCTGATGTAATTGGTTTTAGTCCATTACTTTTACCATGCTGGAGGATTTACTAAACTGTGTAAACAGCATAAAGAAGCGTGATGCTGCATCTCAGCCAGACAAATATCTTCTTTACAATGCTTAAGCATGGTTACATTATTAGCACCTGCAGACCTTTGGCTTTAAGAGAGTTGTCATAACACATGTAGCTCAAATACGTATTTCTACTATCAGGAATCTAACGTTTGTCTCTTGTGTGTTGCAGGCACTCTTGTCATGATGTTTATTGTTCAGAAGAGATCTCCTCTGGCCCAGGACTCCCTGCACAGGATGACGGCAGTTACACAACGCAGGAACCAGGGGCCGGCGAAAAGGTTAGCAGAATAAATACCTCAACAGTTACCAAACAAATACCTCAACAACTTGCTAGTCAATGAGCATGTATACTTATCTACAATAGAGTCGCATACATTGGACCTCAAGAGAAGGGAGTTAGTTTGACTGTTGTGTAAGTCTCAGTGGTCCCTGGAGTTGTGCAATAGCTCCTCATTCAGAATGCAGACTGTTGTTGACATTGTTGTTCAACAAGCTAATCTGTAAAGGCACTTATAGGCAGGGGCACCAACAAAGACCACTCCTCTTGTGTAACCTATAGAATACTATACAGGGGTAAGGAGTGTTCTGGTTGTATTTCTTAAAGAGATAGTTCACTCAAAATTAAACGTTCTATCGTCATTTATTCTCCCTTCATTTTTTCCAAACCTTTGAGTTTCTTTGTTCTATTCAGCAACATAAGAAGAATGTTTGAATGTTTACAGTGTTTACAAACCATATTTATAATGTCTTGAGCATTCTTTCATATGTATGGTTGCAACTTACAGGTTTATGTCCTGATTTTGCTTCATATAGATGTCTTCGGCCATTGTTGCTTTAATGTTTTAGTCAACTTTTGCTCGTAAATGGAATGAGGCCTGCCCTTTTCAGTTGTGGTAATTCTTTGTTCACTAGCACCAAGGGTAGCAAAAACAGAGCAGTTGCAGCATGCATCTTTAAACTTGTGCTAGATTTTCTCACATTTGTAGTTTGTAGTTCACCTTTGTGATTGCCCAAGGGGTTTTCTTTTTTGCTCCTGCCAAACCTGAATGATAACTGTTTTTCCTTAAACTGTCTCTTTTACCCTCATAGTAACAAAGCAGGTTCTATCAACTTGGCTGCTGTTGAAGGAATAGTGAAAATGTTCTGATCAGTTACGTAATCTACACAAACAGCTCTCACGAGCACAGACAGATTTTCAGCAGAATGATCACACATCTAAACAAGATGACAATGAGTCTCTTATCCTCCTGAAAGGACAAAACAAAGGACATAAAAAAGTTTGACCTTTCTTCGTCTTTATTTAGATATGACATTACACTGTGTTTCCATTTTAGGTCGAAGAGGAAAGGGCGACACACACACAGTCATCGTACGACGTGGGCCTGGAGACAGAGAGAGCTGCACTAAAGGAAACATCTTTGCACTCACAAGAAACCCCACATGAAGAGAAGCACAAACAGGTGCCCGTGCAGTTAAACCATCATAATATTCCTTGTCTTCTGTTACATTACTGTTAGGGATGGTGAAAGTACCACCTTTGGTACATTGGTACTGTAATTTTATAAGCGTTCATTTGATTGTTGCTTAGCAGACTCTTAAACACCATTGATTGGACATTTTGTTCATGTCATCAATGATCATGGCTTGATGCTCTTCCACACTTATACACAGACACTGAAGTGTTTGAAAGAAGCATCCGTCAGACGATCATTTATAGGACAGGACACACCAAGCCGATGGGGAGCATCGGTGAACATCTGTCAGGCTAGCTTGTTTGGTCAGGCTCATGTTGGAGGGCTAGCTCGAATCAGCATGTAGAATCATTAATGTTCGTTGATGAAAGGCTCAGCTACAAATCAGAACACAAGTACCAAAACTGAAGTGACGAAACTAAGCAAACGATGCAAGTCAAGAGGAAACACAAAGAAACCGTCTGTCATTTTGTTGCATTTTCAAAATATTTGCAAACAGTATGAATGATCAAATTATCAGACATGTTTACACGAGTGAATTCCTCTGTGGTTAATGAGAAGTACTGAGAAAATTTTACTAAATGCTGCTTTCTTTAGGATTTATATGTGTGCAGCAAAATAGTTTTTGTTGCCATTTCATGTTTCATTTCTCTAATTAGTAGAGATTAGCTTGAAGAATCATGGGGAGTGCACTTTTCACTTAGAATACTGTTGGTGAAAGAATGTGGGCTAATGGCTTCAACAAAACATTAACAACCTTGTAGATCACAGTAGGCAGTTTAAGAGTTACATTTAAAAACATCGGATTTGTACTTTCAGAACCTGACAGCTGTTGCACCCCATTGCAGTGATACTCCATCTCATGTCTGCAACTGTATCATTATATTTGATCAAAAACAGAATTTTTCTGTTGCTTAATCTGTTTGTTTGTGTCTCTATCATAGACTGTGAAATTAGAAGAGGTGCTGGAGGAGCCACAGATTCAGAATGAATCTACTCTCCCAGAGCTAGAACAACAACAACAAGAGCAGCAACCAGAAGGCCAGAGCTCACAACATTCAGACCAACAAGAGTCAGCTCAACCACCAACACTTACACAGCCCGAAACAGCACCGCCACTATCCCAGCCAGACCCAGAAGCTCCCCAGGCCACTGCCACAGAGGACCAGGCCGCCCAGGCCTCCACTGATGAAACCCCACCACAGCCTGACCCACACGGAGAAGAAGACACCTCTGCACCCGCAGATGAACTCCAGAACAGCCCAGAGTCCACCTCACCTACCTCAGTCACTTCCACCGAGAGCCTCTCCAGGTGAGTACACACACACACCCGCCTGGGAGAGGAGAGGGAGGAGAAGCTTTAATGTTTGTTTTATTATTCATTATAATTTTCTGTATTCACCTTCATTTTTGTTCTCATATTGGTTGACCATTTTTTGAAATGAGCATACAATGGCCACTTTATGGACTTCATACCTCTCCATCTTTGGAGCGGCAACTGTTGTTTTCAGTCACCTTACAGTGGATCTCACCTTCTTTGCTAGACGACTGTGGTGTGTTTTTTTATTTTTATTTTACTGGACTTGGAGCATCCGTTTATGAATCCATCATTTTCAAAAAGGACAAGATGGCTAGCCAGGGATTTGTTTGAATGTAATCAATCATTCCTGTGGGAACCATCTGCAGAACTTATCCAGAATAAGGATAAATCCATAACTGGAGCCAGCCAGATTTCTTTCTCTCTACCTTTTCTCTCTCTCTCTCTCTCTCTCTATTAGTCTTTCCATTCTCTTGGTAAACGGCATATGATTTCTTTCCTTCAGTGGACTAGACGTCCCGCGTCCTGATGCCCCTGTAGAGAACTCTAGTGCCAGTCAGTGTGAGGTGGGCTCTGTGCCCCCATTCAGCCAACAGCTTGGCACAACACTCACCAGGTGAGTACTGAGCAACAGGTAAACGGCAGGTAACTCCCAGTACTCGCGTTGCATCAAGTGACTTGGTAACCAATTGTTAACCAAGTAACGGAGCTGCTTCAATCACATCAAGCCTCGACTACTTGCCTTGCCTTTTCATTTCTCATTTATTCATTTATTTATGTTGTTCATTTTGGCAGTTTGGTCTAACAATTGTTTTTCATCATTCACCATTTTAATGCTTGATGATTTTGCTTAAGTGAATAAAGATTTTATTGTTGATGTTTTAGCAGTTTACTAATGTTTCGTCATATTCCCACTCCCTCTCTCTCTCTCTCAATAGTGTTGTGGAGGAGCAAGTGGAGAAACAAGCAGAGAACCAGTCCACCGTGTTGGGACAGAGTACGGAGGCCAGTACTGACCCAACTGACTCCCTGGTCCTGAGTGAGCTGGAACTCACAGAGACAGGGCAGACAGACCGTATTCCTCCACCTACAGAAAGCCAGCAGGTACACACACAAACTGCTAATTCAAAATGTGATAAAAACATCACTGATATATATGATATATATATGGTATATGATTATTAGGGTTAGGGTTAGGGTTGATATATATATAGTAAAAAAAATCACATCGTTTTCCCTGACTCACAAAACCGACAACAGATTACGTTAATGCATTAATATTTCCTGAACGCAAATGAATTGTTTAAGGTTTAACCACAGCTGCTTGCCTACATTGTGTGATGTATAATATGATAATATATGGTAGATCAAGTGCTAAAGAGCAAGAATCGTTATAAAAACGATTTCCAGATGGAACTTTGGATTAAACCAAAGTAGTGTCAACTTATTGAATCAAATTTAATTTATCATTTCATATGCATCCAAAGAACTGAAAGAAGTGCTGAAAGAAGTTAGAATGAAGAAATCAAACATAAATAGTTAAAACCTTAAAATTATACAGTTGTAGAATATCATGTAATTTTGCAACTTGACATTTCTACAGCACGTTTATTATTAGCATGCATTTTTTATTTGAAATAATAAACAATTTAATGCTTCTTTGCTGAATAAAGTATTAAGTAATACACAATATTATACACAATAATAATTTCTTTAAAATAAAACCTGCCCTCATTCATCTGAAAGGTAGTTAATGGATTAATATCTTGTGAGTATATTTGCTTGCATTGTCAAATCATTATTACTTCATCAGTCATCCATTCAGAATTGGCCTGCCTATAAGGACATATGTTGATTGTCTGGTGGAACGTACAATGCTGCTCCGTGTTACATTTTTCCTAGTTGTCTATTTTCCTTCAGCTTACGTCACCTTAAAGAATACGACAGTAATCATCTCTATATTTTACACCCCCGAGTGTTCCTCTCTATACCCCTTTCCCCATTATGTAGAGAGTGAAAGGGTTTGTATTTGATTACCACTGAACCTGTCCACACCCTGCTGTTAAAGAGCCGCGCTGACACTCTCACACCCTAAATGGACAAGATGAAAGTGGAACAGAAAGCATGAGAGAAGAGGAAAGGAAGAAAGGGGGGTAGACTGAGTACATCAGCGTGTTTGTTTTCCACAGGACAGCCTTGTAAATGTTTAATCAACCAGATGCTCACTCAGCACTGCTGTTTAGGCACCCAGCAGACACCGAGAGATACAGATAATGAGGGAAAGCGAAAAGTGATTTGGGAGATCAACCTTAAAACCTGCCTGTTAGATTTTGCACACACTTTGAATGTCACAGTCACACAGTTATTGTTTTATACGGCACTTAAATAACGGAGTCATTCACGCCTCAGTGCCTGTCGAATCCCAGTGTTAATTAGAAATGTTATAATGGGACATTTTATCAGCGTGTGTGTGTGTGTGTGTGTGTGTGTGTGTGTGTGTG
>CAIGQW010028834.1:2848100-2858111 GCA_903798125.1 Danio choprae
TATATATATATATATATATATATATATTTTTTTTTTTTTTTTTTTCGTAAAACAGGCAAAATAATCTGCCAGTGGGCTAAACAAAATAATCAGAAAAATAGATTATTGACTGAATAGACTATCAATAGAAGAGAGAGAATATCTGTTTGAGGAAAAACTCAATTAATTTTTACTTTTTAAAAAGTTTTTTAGAATATGCTTCCTGAATTAAGAAATTCTTGATATTATTATTAATTTTTTAAGTTTTTATTGCAGAGAGATACAATTCACAGCATCAGTAGACATGTCACTTTTACAGCTTTTCCAGTTCAAATTCCCCATTCAGGGATCAAAGAGGAAACACAAATCTCTTCATGACAGCAACAAAACAGCATATCCCTTATTTTACATCATCCTTTTCTAAACTATATACAGAAGAAAGAAAAGGGGGAGGGGGGTGTGTGAAAATATTAGCAGTAAAAAAAAAAGATATTAGGTTGGATGGGAGTAATGTACTCAATCCATTTAAACCACAAGTCAACAAATGTATCTTTTTGGTTATGCACACTGTATGTAATTTTCTCCATAATGAATATATTTCTCAAAACATCAATCAAATCTTGCATTTGTGGTGGATTACGTTTATACCAGCATCTAGTAGTGGCTTTTTTTACTTGAAGCAATGATGACTCTATACATATATTTGTTTTTTTCTTTTTTAAGAAATCCATTGACAGCATACCCAAATAAAAAGTATTTAAGAGAAGATCATTTTGACTTGATTCTCACTTTTTTTGTTTGTTTTGTTTAGAAAATGTTTCTTGATTTAAGAAATTCAAGATATTTTCATTTAATTTTGACTTTTTTAAAATGTTTCTTGTTTTAAAATAATCAAGATATTTTGACTTAATTTTTGAATTATGAATTTCTAGTTATTCTGACTTAATTGTGACCTTAGAAAATGCTTCTTGATTTAAGAAATTTGTGATATTTTGACAAAATTTATTGTTTACAAAACCTCTAAGTAAGAAGAATGTGTTTTTGTGCTGGAATCTTTTACTACATTTCACAAACGGATAAGTCAAGTATGTTTCTGGTTTAATTCATACTGTGTGAGAGGATTTCTTGCTATCCATCGTTATATAAAGTTGTCTATTTTTCATTTCTATGACAGAGAGAGAGAGAGAAAATATGAAAAACTGCACAAAAAATGTCTTTCTCAATGTTTTAATGACGTTTTTGAAAACAACTTCTTATCAGCAAATACTTTCTTTAACCACATTATACCGCAATATGCTGTAATGAGAAACATGTTGATTCTTATTTTATGATTCTACTGGCATTGCCCTTTAAATTTCATTGACTTAAAAGACACAGGGTTTTTAAAAAGCAACGTTTTTGATGTGTGCTGATGTCTGTCCTGCCTCTGGTCCGTTTGCATTGGCAGGAGTTTTACAGTTAGTTGGGGGCCCATAGAGGGGCTGGTCTGCCTGCAGTCTATTAGAAACACACTCTAGCACTCTAAGAAATGACTGTATGAGCTGTAGGAGGCATGCAAAAACACTAAGGAGAGATAGAGAAGTCCTTTCCAAGTGACCTTGTTCTCTAGCCAGACTTGTACCGAACATTTTGTTAGATTCTTAAGTCTGAGAATCACAACAAGCTACCGTCTTATCACTGCTATTTTACAAAACCGCATGATGCAAATTAATTAAAAGGCATTATGCGCAACCCTGTGGGTGTGTATAATTTATTTCAGATTTCTACTTGTATGTCTTTCCTGAGACTGGTCATTTAAGTGGAAATCTGCTGTTATTTTTTCTTCTCTTCTCTGTAAGTGGCCCCTGAAGATAGAACGGGCTATAAAACTTGTTTTTTAAGACCCCCGCTAAGCTGGGCAAAGGTCAGAGTGATTCTAGTTTTGTAGAACGCATAGATAAGCTGTTCTGAAGATCAGGAGGATTTTATGTTAATATTTCTCTCTCTGAGGCCTGATGATTTCTTATCTGTACAGTGGCTGTGTGCTCTTTAAGATAATACAGGAAACAAATGAGGCATTTACAGGTTTTTTTTTATTTTTTTTTTAATGTTTTTCATATTTGCTCAGTTTTTAATTTTTGTGATGCTCACGTTTGTTTGTTTTATGTGTGTATATCAGGGTGTTTGGCACCAGTATGGTGGAGGAGTATGATGAGATTGCAGACTCTCAGTACACGTCAGAGAGAGCTGAATATCTGGATGAAGATTATGGTGAGATCAAAATCTGTAAATGCTTGCGCACAGGAAGTCAACAGTATGATATAAATGTGCAATTTTGCTGCCATGTGCTGTTTTTGGAATAAGTGCAAGCAGTGTGATTTTAAGCTTAAGAATTTGTGTATTGTTGACACTGTTTGTATGTTATTTAACAATAAAAGAGAAGTCACACTGCAGTTTTTGCCACATTGACTTCCATTCATATGTATGCGAATGCGCTAGACTGGAAACATAAGTTTGTGCAAAAAATATAGCATTTCACTATGTTCAAAAGTTGAAGATTGGTGAATTCCGACTTGTGAATGAGTCATGTTAATGCATCAAAAAATGACCTGTACAAAAATGTAACATATTAATAATAGGAAATTGCTCATTTAATTAGTAACATCTTCTTGTTTTTTTTTCCCGCCTCTTTTTGCATCACCATCTGAACAAGTTTAGCATGCTCTAACTCTATCATCTTAATAAAACAATTTGCAATACTAGTACCATTTTATTTACCTTTGCAAACACTAAATTACAGATCTAAATTAATTAAAAAATTTTATTTAACTGTTTGATAGTAAAAATCATTAAAAAAAATAAAATCGTAATTTGCTCTGACTTCATTTCTTCCAAACCTGTTGAACACAAAAGAAGATATTTTGAAGAAAGCCTGAGACCTGTAACCATTGAGTTTTTCCTACTATGGAAGTCAATGGTTACAGGTTTTCAGCATTCTTCAAAATATCTTCTTTTGTGTTCAACAGAATAAAGAAAGGCTCATAACCATTTCAGGGCGAGTAAATAGTGAGCAAGGTTACATTTTTTGTGAACTACCACTTTAAATTGGTTCATTTTTAATGCTCATGAATAGAAATAAAAGTACATTAAAACACACTTGTGTTTAATTACAAAATTTTGTATTAAATATATCAAAATAAACATTAGTGATAAAATTGGAAACAAAAAAAATCACAGGTATCAGAACACCTTTAGTCAGTGTTTGTTGCCATGGTTATCACAATGGCAACATTTTAGCAATTTTAGTGATATCGCATCAAATTAGTCACAGGGCAAGCTTGATGTGTCTCTTGTATTTGTTATATAACAAATTTGTCTATGTAAAAATACATAAGTGTACACACACAGCTCATTCTGAACTAACTTGGTTCCAGTTTTTTTATTTATTTATTTTTTTAAGGTTGTTAAGTACACTTAATAACACTTGTTTTGCCTGTCTTTTGCTTTGTTTTCCAGTTGATCTATAGGTCTGTTGCCTAATGCTGTTGTCTTAATTCCAGACTTCTTTTTTACAGATTACCCACCCGGCTACTTGCCGTCAGAGGACAAGGCATCAAAGAATCTGCTGGGTTCTGCCACAAGTATGTCTTGTTCCTCCATATCCTGCTGCACTTTTGATTTCATGAACGTATGTAATAATAGATTCCCACAAATAAGATAGAATGAATAAAACTCACATAAAACTATATATTATGGTTAAATACAAAAGCACTCATTAAACTATAAATTATGGCAAAAACAAGTAAGTGAAAGAGAAGTTTGTTTACTGAATTCTTGCATATTTGCAATACATTAACTATGGAAAAATCATAATAAATAATTGCGAACATTACATCAATTCACAGCCCTTGTATCCACTTGTAACTTAAAAAAGAGAAATAATAAGACATTAAATCAGACATTTATACTAAAAATAATAAATCGACTGGACACATTTGAATTCTCACTCTTTAATTAAAAAAAGATCATTATATTTGAATGTTTTTATGATTATTTCAACAAAGAATGGAAAAAAAAAACATTGAAATATAATGGTCTTGAAAAAAAAATGTGTGTGTGCCTCATTCCCCTCCAAATAGGTGTTACAGTTGTTTAATGTATTCCCTATTGTTTTCCTCTCAGATGCCATCCTGAACATGGTAAACAACATCGCAGCAAATGTGCTGGGAGGGAAACCGGAGCTGGAAGACGGAGCTGAAATGGAAGGTGTGGACTTGATCTCAGCATCGCACTTATTAAAGCCCCCCCGCAATGAGTCTGTCCTGAGAAATTACCCCACTCATTTGCTGCTCTTTGCTTGGCAGCTGTTTGTGACTAGTAAGTGCTGTCGCCTTGCCAACAGCGCTGGAGCTGTGAGGCCTGCCAGTGAAAGCACGTCTTTGATGGTTTCTGTAGCAGCGCTTGCCAGCATTAAACTCTCCCAGGGTGTATGTGTGTGTGTGTTTGTGCGCCCAGAGAGAACTGCTTCAAAATGCTGTTCAAACACGCATGTGGCTTTCCTAAATGCAGAAGTGAAGTTTAAAAACACTCTGCTGCTCTGAATCATGGCCATAAACAGTCCGACTGCAAGGCTAGAAGAGAAAAGACTGTTTAACAAGGTATTTTTACAGTGTCCCTGAAGAGATTGCAGGCGAGTGGACGGCTCAAACTTTATATTAAGTTTTTAAAAGAGAGGCACAGTTTGTTTTTGTTTTTTTAACTGTTAGATTGTGGCCAATATGAGTTTTTTATGGATATTAGATATTATATAACGGTTTACACATTACACCTCCTGTTCTATAATTGCAATAACCTGTTTTTTAGATGAGAAACAAAGTTTTATCTTTCACTTCTTAGCAGTTTTTAAAGGAAATTCAAGTATTAAATGCTTTTTTGCCTCTGATCTGAAGTGTCAGATCACTGTATAGACATCTCAGTTCATATCAATCATTCAAAAATGCCATCGCACACTTGTATTATGAGATATTTTATATTTTGCTTACCTGCAACGCATATAAAATGACCTTTTGCAATACATTGAACAAATTCAAAGGTAGTATTAATGCTAATATGTAGTGTCCACTTTCCTGTCTTTCACAAAATTAATTAAAACTACTAGGTAAGCATAGCAGGGTCCTCGTGGGGTCTTAAAGTCTTAAAATGTTTTAAATTTCAAAAACAAAATTTCAGGCCTTAAAGTCTTAAATTTACTGAAATATTATCTTATAGGTCTTAAATAATTTTAAACTGGTCTTAATTTTATTCTGTCCAAGTAAAGCTACCCTATCAGGCCGACATCCATCCAATCACCAACAATCCATCTCAAGAAAACCTATTTTTAATATTTAAAACAGGGATTTTGTATGGTAATTATTATGTATATAGCAGTGTTTATGTATTTGGTCTTGGTGGAGTACATCTGCAACGCTGCTGCTGCTGCTGCTTTGATTATTGGTGCGGACATGCACATTTTTAAAACTAATGACATAGCAAAATTTTTCTAAAATCCTGTGACCTTGCGAATTTGCTATGCGCTCCGAACCACTAATTCAAAACAAAAGAGTCGTAAAGGTTTCAAAGCCTCGTGAAGCAGTGCTTTGAAAGCAGCCATTTTAGTATCATTCAGAACACAAATGATTATGTACTGTACTGTACCGCTCAGTGTAATGGAGCCATTAGAGTGAATTTACATTTTGAATCCTTGAGATTCCTAGACTGGGACTTTATCTAGAAAATCAAATCCGTAAGTATGTGACAAGAATTCCGAAAATGCCATTGTGCCCCACTAAATGCCATTCTAAAAAGCATCTCTGCAATGTTTTTTTTCAGATGTCCTTGTTTGTTTTTGATGAGTTTCAAACACTTCCAGGCATCTCATAATTTCACTCTTTCAGAGCTCATTGCCTGTTTCTGGTTTAAGGAACATTTGTGTTTGTGCATTTAATCTTTTGCACTTTTCTCTGAACAATGAGCCACTTTGTGTCGAGGAAGGGCAGTGTGGAAACCAGTGTTCACATTCTCCTTTTCCTTTTCTCACTGTTGAAATCTGTTCTTTCAGGAAACGTTTCCTCTGGGAGCGAAAACGTCACACAGGCGTCAACAGAAAGCACACTTACGCCAGATCCAACCCCCACTGAACAGCCCCATACGTGAGTCTCATTCATACACACTAAAACCCTCAAACCCTTGTTCAATCCTAAGCCTCAAGCTACTCCGCATATTCCAGCACAGACTGGTTTGAACCGTTTGCTCGCATACCAAGTCAACCGCTGAGTTCTTTTTTTATAATACAGTGTAAGCTCATTAAAGTTTCATAAACAGAAGCTGGCTCTCATCCTGGCGCAGACTCCATCTGTTAAATTATGCAGAACGCATTTCAATCAGAAAATATGTTAGCTGGGAAATCAAAGTAGATACAAATATTAGATTCACACAAACCAAAAGTTCTTTTAATTAATCTCGCCTCTGTCAGAGCAGAATACATTTCATCGACAAGCTGAATTATTCACTGCACGTTTATGAGAAATGACAGTGGTTTGATTCTGGTATAATCAAAAAGAAAACTTTTTAAGAATAAAATTAATTGTTCTTTTGTAAACGTATTTTTTTTTCCCAGTGAGTCTGGTTTATCTGATTTATAATACACGGTTAAATGATTTATTCACAAAAATTAATTATTTGTGGTTTGGTTTTTAAGATCTGGTCACGGCATTTACTAAAGTTTAAATGAGTACATGAATTTTCCTCCTGTTTCTCACACAGATCATTTCATTTTGAATGTTTTGAGTGACGATGCTATAGACCATTGTTAAGTACTTTTGCAAATGTAACTAGTATTTTTATTTTATTATAGTATTTATTAGTATTCTGAATTTCCTTTTTCTGTTTAGGTTTTCAGTTTTGGCATTAGTTTTAAGGGTAACTTTTTTGTGTCAAATTTTCAACATTACATTAACTTTTTTTCTAACACTTTTTTAAATTAGGTTCCATTAGTTGATGTTAGTTCATGCATTTAGTAACATGAACAAAAAATAAGCAATTACATTACTTATGTATGTTTGTTAACCGTTGTTCATCGTTAGCACTTGTTAATTCACAGTCCATTAACTAATGCATTAGTTAGCATATGCATTAACATATGCATTAGTAAATGTTGAAGTAACGGATAATCAATGGCTTGCTGTGTGTTAAAGGATGTTAAATGCCCGACGTAGAGGCTAAGAACCGCCCAAAGTGCACCAGAGGTTGCCTTTGCAAAATACATTTAAAGTCCTTTAACGCACGGCAGGCCATTGATTATGCGGCTTATTCCATGGTCATTTGCTAAGTACTGGACAGGATAAATCTAGTTTTACTCTTTGCAGAGCAACATTTGACTGAATTTTCATCCATTTATGATTTCTTAGATCTAGTCCCTGCATTGAATCAGCAGTCACAGGCATACAGAGAGCTCCGAGAGAGATCATGTGTGTAAATTATACGGTCAAATCTAACAGCTGGTATTAGCTTTTTCTGATCTTTCAATCTAATACTGCAAAATAGTATTTACAATAAAATACATAATTTACAAAAAAAATAAAAATCTTATTAAAAGTACTTTATGAATAGGCTCCTTTATCGACTAATGAAATTATAGATAGCAGCAGATTGAAGATTGAAGGCGGTGTTTATCGGCTGTTGAACACATTCAACAACACGTGTGTTTACACTACAGACAAATGAACTGTACTCCAGCAACTGTCACCGAGCGCATTTAATTCGAACTGTGATCAAAACTGATGGAACTACCAGTGCATTAAACGATTTTATTAAACACATTTTAACCATTCAGAATCAAGAATTTCAGCAGACCATGGAACAGCTATGATTAATTAATGCTTTAGAAGCATTGTTCAATCTTAGCTCGTGTTAGTTACTATCTAACCAGTAACTTATGAAACCTTATTTTAAAGTGTGACCCTTTTTTAATGTTACTTCAGGTGTAGTTTTATTATTGTAGTTCTTAAACAATAAATTAGACACGTTGCCTGGGACGATCTTGACATTTGAGTTTTATTGTAGTTAATACTCCTAACCCTAACAATTTCTTTTAATACTCAACAGAACAAAGTCATATTGTATTAAAACGGCAAAACATTGGTTAAACGGTTAGTTCGTGGTTCCGCTCACAGTTATGAAGCAATCATTGTGCAGACTTTAGGCACTGAGATTCTGTGTTTGTTTTTTCCAGGCTGGATGTTCTGGAGTTGGATCCCACGCTCGTAAAGGAGGACTTGGAGGCTCTTGTTCCCGAGGCTCCTTCAGAAGCTCCTGCCGAGGAGAGCCGTATTGTCATCCTCATCGAGGAGGATGAAGAGTCCACTCAGCCGACGGTGACCCTACTGGAGGAGGAGGGAGAGGAGGAGAAGAGGCTGGAGGAGTTGTGGGAGCTGTGGGAGAGTGAGAGCGCAACCTACTGTGGCCACCTCTCCACGCTCTCCTGCCTGGCGTCTTTACATGAACACTTCTACTGCTACTGCTCGGCAGCGTTAGCACTGCAGCGCCAGCGTAAAGACCGCCGCCACAAAGCCCAGCACACACACACCCACACCAAAACTCAAACCACCCCTCAGCAGACCCTCCCCAACCCCACACCTTCCCAAGAGCCTCCTGCGCCCTCTGAGAAACTCCCAGAAGCAGAGCGGCCCTCGCCGACGCAGTCCGAGAGGATTTCTCCTACTGAAACCGCAGCTGCTCCGTCTCAATCCTCCGACAGGGAATCTACATCCACCGAGCAGGAACTTCCATCTGAGACCATCCTCTTGGAGCCCAGCCGCACCTCCACCCTCCCTCCACACAGCTTCTCCGAAACCCCCACCCAAAACATCCCAGAGTCCCTTCCTACGGGAGAGGCTGTTGACCAGCGTCCGCAGTACCTGGTGGACATCCCAGAAACTCGCGCCCCCGGGAGCGTCTGCAGCAGCACCAGCAGCATTCCGTCTCCCTCCGCCGTCTCCTCTACACCCCTCTCCACCACCACTGAACCCCACAGCCCAGAGACGGACCCTCCCAAACTGGAACTCCCTGTTCCCACCAAAGAGCAGACGGCTCAGCCATTGCCCACTCACACCCGGCCTGCTGAAATCCCTCCTCCTACTGAAATTCCCATTCTGATTCCAGAGGCCTCCGATAATGGCAAAGTCCCATCAGTTGAGGACCAACACCACAATGCTGTGGTGTCCCAACCCGAGCTTTCCGAAGCAGCACAAGAGGATACAGTTGATGATATTCTGCTCCCGCACCGAACCGCCGGAGAGTTTTACGCAGAGCAGCAGCATTCAGCGGAAATGGGCCACGGGAATGGAAACAGCAATGGTAATCAGGTGCACGGATCCAACCAGAAAGAATCAGTGTTCATGAGGCTGAATAACAGAATTAAAGCACTGGAGATGAACATGTCTCTCAGCAGCAGATACCTGGAGGAGCTCAGTCAGAGGTATAGTCAGAGTTTAATAAAAACCTTCAAATGTTGAATGATTATAGCAGGCCACAGTTTCTGTTGATCTGCTCCACTCAGGTATCGTAAGCAGATGGAGGAGATGCAGCGGGCTTTCAACAAAACCATCATCAAGCTGCAGAACACCTCCAGAATCGCAGAAGAGCAGGTTAGTAAAGTAAAAGTACACTACCTGACAAGTCTTGTTGCCTATTCAAATTTTAGGAACAACAAATAATAACTTAACTTCTAGTTGATCATTTGGAATCAGAAGTGGCTTATATGAAAGGCAAAGGCCTCTAGATGATGCTTATTTTACCAAAATAAAATATCATCATGCCTGATTTTTAATTATTTAATTAGGACAGTAAGGTCTGACTTTGCTTAGACAAAAGTCTTGTCACTTAACAGAAATAATGTACAGTTTAGAATATAAAGTCATGGTGCAGTGGAAAGAGAATTCATATTGTGTATGACTCCCATGAGCTTGGAGGACTGCATCCATACATCTCTGCAATGACTCAAATAACTTATTAATA
>CAIGQW010028834.1:2869628-2884641 GCA_903798125.1 Danio choprae
ACATCAGATGCCCAT
Organism: Danio choprae; assembly: GCA_903798125.1. Classification (NCBI taxonomy): domain Eukaryota; kingdom Metazoa; phylum Chordata; class Actinopteri; order Cypriniformes; family Danionidae; genus Danio; species Danio choprae. The sequence goes on from CAIGQW010028834.1 coordinate 2,869,644, forward strand.
GAGAAGTGTTCATTTCACACCGTGGTAATGTCTTCTAGCAATCTGAGGTAAAACTGACCAGTGATATCTAATAGTTTTATTTTAATATATATATATATATTTTTAGTCAGGGCCAAACAGTGTTTTGTGTAAGGTTTAAAGGGCTCTTATTTAATAATTTTACATCGGATGCTGATAAAACTGGCCTGTGATAGCTAATAGTTTTATTTTAAATATTTTTTTTAATTCAGGGACAAAGCACTGATTTATGGAAGATTTAAAGAGCTCATATTTTATCATTTCACTTCAGGTGGCCATGAAAAAAAATTAGTTAACACTTAGGTAATGTCTAATATCAATCTGATGAACAACTTGCCTGTGATATTTAAAAGTTTTATTTTTAATAATTTTTTGTTAATTCAGGGACAAAGCAGTGCTTTGTGGAAGATTAAAAGGGCTCTTATTTTATAATTTCACATCAAATGGCCACGAAAAAAAGGTTTAATTGACACTGTGGCAAGGCGTACAATCAATGTAAGGTGTAGCTGGCTTGTGAAATCAATTAGTTTTATTATTGTTATACATTTTTGAATACAGGGACAAAATAGTGCCGTCTGTGAGATTTGACCAGCCTTGAAATCCCGTTTTTTTAGTTGTATTCATTTATTATTAGTTTCGTTATTATTAATTTTTTTTATTATCAGACCGTGATAGATGCCGATTTATCATGGCAAACATGCGTTAGCAGCAACAGTATTTGTGTTCAGTTTAGTTTTAGCGCTTTACCGTAACACGCAGTGTATGAGCGACAGCCGAAATACCTTGGCGGCAGGTAAGGAACCTCCGTTCTTTTCTAACTGGCGGCTTTATAATTTAGAATTATAATAAAAAATAGATACAGTGAAATAATTATGCACTGCATGTGTATGTAGCTGGGTTGCAAACAGAATTGTAAAGTAAAGCACAAGTTATTAATAATAATAATTGAGTTTATGTAATTAGCAGCCACACGGGGAAGAGGGGCAAGCGGATTGGTTTATTACGAAAAGTCATAAAGCATCATAGTTTAAAGCACAATGCATAGCAGCAAAGCTGAACGTAAACAACAACAACAACAACAAATCAGGCAGAAGTTAAACGTTAGCCTCACTAATTAACTTGAACAACCAAAAATATAATGTTTTCCAGATTCATACTGTAGACATGAGTTACCTGAAAGAGATGCACGCGATTCATCTTGTACTTTTTCCCTCTTCTCGGCTCCAGACTGCTGTTGTCTTTTCCCGGGCATAGAGTTGAAACTTGCATCAATTATAATCATATGTTGCTAGTAGCCGCAAAGATAAGTGGGGCGGAGCGCGCGTACGTGAGCACGGAAAGTTTCGTCACATGTTTTTTTGCGTCCGCAATAAAATGCATTTTTCGAAAATGTATTTATCAACATATTATCAATATATTTTTATTTACAGTCAGTTTGTGTTAATATTACTAAATATTAATAATTTATTTTTTGAGCAACCAAGATGGTGCCCCCCTCCGGAGTTCTCTACGCAACCTACTGCGTATAGGGAGCGGCGGTACTGCGCATGTTCACAGCAAGTGTTTTTCAGCCACCAGTAAGCTTCCAGTGAAAGTTTTATGTGACTCATTCTTTTTCGTAAGGCTACAGCATCGATGTTGTAATTTAATTAAAATATAACCAGTTAAAAAGACTTGAGTATTGATTTAGTTCAGGGGTGTCCAAACTTTTTCTTATGATGGGCCAAAAACCTTGATTAAGGGTGGTGGGCCAAATGTAAATATACCAAACTCTATCACATTAATGTTGCCATTGGTAGTTTTCTAATTTATTTATTCTTTAAAAATATTAACTAATGCAGTAGATATTTTTTTAATTTTATAATGAATATATTACAGTAAAAACAAAAACAATCCCATTTATAACAGAATGGAGTTACACTAGTCAAGCTGCACCTGTTTTTGCCTTGATTTTAAAAAATCAGATTCATTTACAACATTTAATTGAAACATTTTATTTCAGTTGGCTTTTTTGTAGCTCAGCAATAAAACAAACAAAAAAATGTTGCGTTAAATTAAAAATGTTGCGTTAAAAATCTCTGTTAAAGGCATTCGCCCCAATTCTCCCTATCATTCTCACTCTCTTCTCAGGATGGTGGGCCAAATCAAAAGTTACATGGGCCAACTTTGGCCCGCGGGCCCTAGTTTGGGCATATCTGATTAAGTTGTTCAAGCATAAAATGAAATGAAAGACCGTTTAAACGCAAGCGCCGTCAGTAGCAGCAGGCGAGCGCCGAAACTCCATTGAAAATACTAAGGTAAAACAAATTTACATATTTTAAACACATGGCGCAAAACAATGGACTTTAATTCAATGTTTCTTATCTGGTCTGATGCACATTTTATATCGTATCTCAGTCAGGCAGTGAAGATAACTGAATTTAAAAAATATCAGATCTTAAACGCGGTTATTTTCACCGGAATCGCGAATTAAAAGTCTGTGTGCATATACCCAATTATCCGTGTGCACTTACCACAATAAGCTCATGGCTACATTTGTCAGTTTATTATTTCTTAGGACAAACAAGACTGCACTTAAAAGAGAAAGAGAGACTGTCAATTTCTCAATTTAAATGTTGATTTATTTATATATAATTGTATGCTTGAATTATTAAATTAAGTCTCTTTTTTTAAGTGGGATCCTCCTGGTCCTCCATAACAACATTTCGCTGTTATAGTTATATGTGATCTGAGGGCTTTTATTTTGAAGTGTCTGTAGTAGACTGACAGACCCAGGCAGCCGGGTGTGCTGCGAGACTTTTATTTTGAAGCGAGCGCCTGCTGCAGGTTGATCAGTCTCAGCTCTGCCTCTCACAGGCTCGCTGGCCGATCTGGAGCTTATTAAGGTAATAAAACTTCACCAAACACACAATTAGACAGTTACACAATTAGAGCCGCACTAAAAACGAACAAACAAAGCACGTACGTGGATGTCACGCGATAATTCTGACGCGTGGATTAGATAAATGTTGATAAAGATGATCCGTTATCAGACATAGGCCATTCATAGATCATCAGATATCAAAAAGATCTTTTGTGGAGCTCCGCCTACTGCTGTTATGAGTGTTTAAAGTAGCTTTGCTTGTGTTGTGTGGAGATCGGAGCTGAAGAATCGGTGAAATGGAGGTCAGGCGATAAGCCGTATAGACTCTCTAGACTTAACACTATCAGTAATCCTCCTCCTCTTTACACTCCTGTCAGTGCAGGACTCTTCACTATTGCCACACACACACGACTGCAGATCCGTGCTCTCTCATGGAGACTTCGAAGTTTATGAGTTAGCAGGATTTTGAATAGTAAATGTTATGTATTGCATCTGTAAATGATAAAATATTATTTAAATAAAATAAATGTTAGATTATAAGAGTTATTAATGAGTTTATGTTAATGCACAGTGCCCAGTGGTTAGTTACTAAGAGAAACCTATGAAAAACTGAATTTTTTGGAATATGTAAATAAAATAAATAAAATATTGCCATATGTTATTTAGTTAAAATAATAAATGAATTGGAGGGAGCCTAAAATATGTAATTTTTATTGAATATTTAAATATATATATTTTTAATGAACTGAAATATTGCAAAAAAAAAAGGACATCAAGGGCAGCAAAAATAAAGACGTATTTTTATTTTTTAAAATGTATTTATTCTAAATGCTTTATGATGTATTCTAAATTATTATTAATAATATTATAGATATTGTTAGAACACTTTTTTTATTCTTCTGCCCTCGTAACTTTGAAAATAATAAATGAACGGGAGGGAGCCTACATATTATATTTTAATAGAATATTTAAATATTTAGATTTTTTTAATGAACTGAAATATTGTTAAAACAAAATTACATCAAAGGCAGCTTAAAAATAAACATATTTTGTTATTATTATTATTTTTAAATGTATTCATGTATTATAAATTATTATTTATCTGTGCACTATTTTTTATTCTTCTGCCCTCGTAACTTTAATCAAAATGTTCCTGATGTGATCCTTCCTTTGATTTGATTTGAAGAAAATAAGTAAATGAAAACAAAACAAAATAAAAAGATTAGCGATTATTAACATATTATAAAAAGATTATGCTTATCGGTTTGGATAAAGGAAAAGAATCATTGCAAATGACAGAGACAAGTAAATTAATGGACATTTAAAGTTGTCAGTATCTATAGAAATGCATTCCAAGTTTGTGGTTAAATATGCATATATACACAAATACAGTATATGTAGGGAGAGAGTTTTCATCATTTATGGTGCTTTATGTGAGTGGGTGGGTTTAAAAAATCTATTTTGTCATGCTTTGCTGTCTGATTGGTCGAATGTTCTGCACAGCATTATGGGTAATTCCTCATACGAATCACTATTAATGTGAGTTTCTTAAAAACAAGTTGAATTGATGTGAATATTAGTTATTTCTGCTTTCGGAGGAATGCTTCATGAAACCTTTACGAATCTTTTGTTTCAAATCAGTGGTTCGGATTTCTTATCAAATTTGAAAAAATTCTTTGCAAATTTGCTAGTCACATTTACAGGTAAACAGGGCCTCGTTACGTCATTACTGTTTCCAAACGTTTTGAGAATTAAAGGATTCTCCACTGGGGTGTTCATTCATTCAGATCACCCCCTAGTGGCGAATCACTGAACAGTTTTCATGGTTTTTATTTCATCTGCGAGTTTGTAGATGCTTTACTGAGAAGTTAGTAAAGCATAAAGGAATAATATTAGTCAATAGTATTTTGTTGTCCAGCCCACAATGGAACGATTTTTTCAAACCTCTTCCATCACTAGTGAATATATGGGTTCAGCAAAAGCAAATACTGTCATCAGAGCTCTTGACAGATGTTCTAGTAATAGTTTTTCTTATAGAGAAATTATCTATTTAAATGATTATACTTTCAGAACCCAAAGTAGAAAACACTTTTGCAACATCCTTTTTAAAAAATTAAATGAACATTTATTTAATCTGTTTGGATATATAATAGCAGCTCTTGTACTGTTTCGCAATGGTAAAAGCGATGTAAGCTTGTGTGTGTCACATGTGATCAGTCAGTGTGTTTTTATCAAGTTTTTGTTGATCCTGATGTATTGATTGTGTTTTGTACAGGATGGCTGAACCGCCTCGGTCATGTGACTGTTTTGTATCTCTGCCTCCGGGCTCAAAAGAAGATTATGTGATATTTGGGAAAAACTCAGACCGTCCGCGGGATGAAGTGCAGGAGGTGGTGTATTACCCAGCGTCCTCACACCCTTCTGCCTCCACCGTGGAGGTGAACCAAGTGTTTTGTTTTTTTTACAAACAAAATGTTTATTTTATTTACTCACATTTGCTGTCTTCTTTATTGTGTGTGACCAGACCTTTAGATGATTGAGCACTGGTTGTGTTTTCTATGCAGTGCACATATATTTCCATTCCTCAAGCGGAGCACACTCATGCAGTGGTGCTGAGCAGACCCGCCTGGCTCTGGGGCGCTGAGATGGGGGCCAATGAACATGGCGTGTGTGTCGGAAATGAGGCCGTCTGGACCAAAGAGCCTGTGAATCCAGAAGAGGCTCTGCTGGGAATGGACCTGGTTCGGTAAACAATTCTTTACATCTGTTTCTCTAGTTATTATTATTTATATTGTATAATATGTGTGTTGACACATATTGACACATAAAGTGGAGATCAAAAGTGGTGTGGGAGACTAGTGATGTCTGTGAGAGACTAGGACTGCATTCCAGCCTCACACAGAATAATAGATAAAGCAGTTCCTTGATAAAACACCTTAAAAGAATTGAAATGGCAACCCAGAGTCCTAATCTAAACCTGATTGAAAATCTCTAGAATGATGGTCTGTAAGAGACTAGTTATGTCCAGTGGGAGACTAGTGATGTCCTGTGTTCCCACCCCCAACCCCAAAAATGAATTTAGTGTAGATATAATATGAAACTGTTTGTGTGTGTTGTGTGTGTAAGGCTGGGTCTGGAGCGAGGGGACAGTGCTCGGGCAGCTCTGAATGTAATCACGGCCCTGCTGGAGCAGTTTGGTCAGGGTGGAGCCTGCAGGGAGACCAGCGAACACTTTAGTTATCACAACACCTTCTTATTAGTGGACCGACAGGAAGCCTGGGTGCTGGAGACCGCTGGGAAACTCTGGGCTGCACAGAAAGTCACAGGTGAGAGAGAAAGATCAGTAATTGTCACTGGTGAGTGTTTTAACAGATTTATTTATGAACATATCATTTAATAAGAGCAAGAAGGTCGCTGGTTATCAGATTTATTTATGAACATATCATTTAATTTAAGCAAGAAGGTCGCTGGTTCGAGCCTCGGCTGGGTCAGTTGGCATTTCTGTGTGGAGTTTGCATGTTCTCCCCGTGTTTGCGTGGGTTTCCTCCGGGTGCTCCGGTTTGCCCCACAAGTCCAAAGACATGCGGTACAGGTGAATTGGGTAGGCGAAATTGTCCGTAGTGTATGTGTGAATGAGCGTGTGTGTGTGGATGTTTCCCAGTGATGAGTTGCAGCTGGAAGGGCATCCGCTGCGTAAAACATATGCTGGATAAGTTGGCGGTTCATTCCGCTGTGGCGACCCCAGATTAATAAAGGGACTAAGAAAATGAATGTATGTGTGTGTAAAATATACGTTTTTAAATTATTTATTTTTAGTAATTTATTATATTTATTTTTATTGTGTATGCATTTTAAAATAAAACAAATTGAAAGAATATATTTCTATTTTATTGATATAAGAGAGGAATAACAAATGTATGATAAATATTTAATATTTATAATTTGTAGTTTTTTTATCCATATATATTATAACTAAATATTGTATATACATTTGGTTAAATATATAAAATTACATTTTATTTCATAATAAATATCAAAACAAAAACAGCTCATCTGTAAGTATAAAGTGGAGGTGATTTGTGTTGTCAGAAGGCGTGAAGAACATCTCTAACCAGCTGACGATAGACTCGGAGATCTCCGTTGAGCATCCGGATCTGCGCGCTGTGGCTCAGGCTCAGGGCTGGTGGAGTGGTGAGGGGGACTTCAGCTTCACTGCCGTCTTCAGCCCTGATCATCCTCCCGCCAGGATGGAAATGGCCAAGCAGCGCTACAGGGGTGGCACAGCCCTGCTCCAGCAGCACAACGGTACCTCTGCTTTTAACTGCCCTCATGACTGGGGGTTTCCTTGCAGCTTTTTGGTCAAGACAGGACCAGGGGACTGTACCATGGGTAGCCAGTTAAGTTTCATATAGTTTGCAACAATTCTGGGTTGTGGGTGATCAAAGTCAAGCTGCCTTCATGTTACCTGAAAACTGAAAGATTGGTGCAAACTAAACTGCGGCTTAAACTGGCTAGCTAGCTAATCTAGTTTCATGGTACATTCTCCAGATGCATCTGACATGAGGTGACAACAGTCGGTTTTCATTCTCGCTAGTTTTTTTAAATCAGCTTTGTGTCTCCCGACGTTAAAGACAAACGGAAACTTTGCTGTTTCCATCATCCACATATTTTTATGCAAATTTAAGACTATTGCATAAAAAAATGCTTAATGGAAATGCCATGATGTGAATACATTTTAAAAATGTGCATAAAAAACACAACTGAGTAGGATAAACTTAAGAAACAATGTGCATAAACAACAATGGAAACACATGTACTGAAATTCCAACATCCACATCAAAAAAGTAACATCATTATATTTTAAGAGATCATGTGATAACAAAATGGGGTCGATGGGATGACAATAATGGACAAACCAGTGGACCGACCAAATTTGACAACATCTGAAATGTTGTTTTGGTCATTCTAAAATCCCTCAGCCAAAGTCTGTCATCAAAGTGGTTCAGTATTATTACCTCCGGAACTGTCTTGAGCGGCTGCGCACCCAAAGAGTCCAAAATCTCTCCACGTTCATTGCATTTCACCTTTGTCTCTTGAGATGCATTTCATTTAGTATGTAAGAAAAAAGATCCACAGTGGCTTTCCCTAACGCTGCAAATTCCATTTTTCTTTTTGATATTTGCCGCCAGTTTTTTAGGAAGTGTTGATTTTATTCTCTTTGACTCATCGGATGGAAAACTGTGCTTTGTTTGCAAATGTTTTATGCAATATTCAAGTTTTGCACATAAATCTGAAACATGGAAACATAGCTAATGTGGGTTACTGTCAAGTCCAGCTACATTTAAACTGATACATGTGAATTATACTGCCGTTTTCGCAGCTGCCGCTATTACAACTAGCTTTTTTTATTAAGTTTTACCACTCAATCAGGCATGTACAGCACTGTTCATCTAGGAAAGTGATGTCAGTGAATTTATTGAGGCAAGTATTTGCCTGACAGTGGCCCTCCAGGACTGAGTTTGAACACCACTGGGCTAAACAGTACCCAGTTTTACTTGTGGTTGTTACTTTTGTTGTTGTTTTTATGTACCTGAATGTAATGTACCTGAAAGTTGTTGTTTTTTTAGTTTCTGTCATCTACCAAAGACATGCAAGGGTTCCGTTTTACTAACTGTACCACGTGTCTGTCCTCCTCCAACAGGCTCTGTGACGGCAGAGGTGATGATGAGTATCCTGAGGGACAAGGCCAGCGGGATCTGTATGGACTCAGAGGGTTTCCGCACCACTGGAAGCATGGTGTCCATCCTCCCTCGCAATCCACACATGCCCTGCGTTCACTTCCTCACTGCCACACCAGACCCGTCCAGGTGAGACTCTGATACCCCTTCACCACTAGCAGGTGAATAGGTGCTCGTTCAGAGCTAGTGCTATTGCCATTTCAGAGTTCCACTAGTAAGTGTCTTTTTGCTTTTCCACCTGCTGAAGAATCACCACAGAGACACTTATGTCGCTAAATACATCTAATTTTTCCCAGCAACACTAGCATGGAAGTGCCGAATACAAACACACTATCAACAATGGTGGACGTCATCCAAATACTGGGAATCCAACATGTTCATGTAGCTATTAAGTGAAGATTAACATGTGAAGCTGGACATTACAAGTGAGGATAATGTGTTCGTCAAAATTTGTACAGCTGGAGATCACAAGTAAGGGGTAATGTACATAGAGTTGGTTTTTCCCGCAGAATAAAGCTTGACAGGCTTATCAGCAGCCTGATGTAAAATGGAAACTATTAGACGTAAAACATTGATTCATTCATTCATTCATTTTCAACCGCTTATCCGGGGCCGGGTCGCGGGGGCAGCAGTCTTAGGAGAGAACCCCAGACTTCCCCCAGACGTAAAACATTGATCTGAGCTTTTTAATTATTCATTCATTTATTTTCCTTTGGCTTAGTCCCTGATTTATCAGGGGTCGCCACAGCGGAATGAACGGCCAATTAGTCTGGCATATGTTCTATGCAGCGGATGCCCTTCCACCGCTCTTTAATTAGAAAGAAAGAAAACGGCTGAATGGATCATACACTAACCCATGTATTATTCAGTCACAAGATGGCACCAAACAGTCAGGAACAGCGGCATGACAGATAAGCATATGAATATGTATATCAATATTCTCACTAATGGTCAAGATGAATAAGCGAAAATGACATGTTCGTTTAGCTCACCGTAAATTGTGTAGACATTTAAAAGCAAAAATAATGTGTTCATACAGTTTGGCGTAATTGGTGTAGATGACTTTTACAAGCGAGAATAACGTGTTCATCCAGCTCACCATAAATTGTGTAGACAACATTAACAAGCGAAAATAACGTGTTCATCCAACTTGCCGTCATTTGTGTAGACAACGTTTACAAGCAAAAACAACAGATTCGTTTAGCTCACCGTAATTTGTGTAGATGACGTTTAAAAGCAAAAATAACTTGTTCATCCAGCTTGCTGTAATTTGTGTAGACGACGTTTACAATGCTAGTTATTAGGGCTGAATATATTGTTGCAAGAAGCAACACAGCAAGAAGGTCGCTGGTTCGAACGTCGGCTGGGTCAGTTGGCATTTCTGTGTGGAGTTTGCATGTTCTCCCCGTGTTCACGTGGGTTTCCTCCGGGTGCTCTGGTTTTCCCCACAAGTCCAAAGATTTGTGCTATAGGTGAATTGGGTGAGCTAAATTGTCCATAGTGTATGAGTGTGAATGAGAGTGTATGGATGTTTCCCAGTGATGGGTTGCAGCTGGAAGGGCATCCGCTGTGTAAAACATATGCTGGATAAGTTGGTGGTTCATTCTGCTGTGGCGACACCTGATTAATAAAGGGACCAAACTGAAAAGAGAATGAATGAATGAATATTGTTTGAGCATCGTTACCGCAATGTATGTATCCGCAATAGTCACATAGCAGGATTAGATTATCGCAATATATATTGCAGCAAAACAAAATATCGCAATGTCATATTTTTCCAATATCGTGCAGCCCTACTAGTTATGATTATGTTTTCCTGTTTAAGAATTGGTACTTTGGATTTCAAAAGAGACAGAACCGATTTAAAACTAGACTCTGCCTCTGAACCAGCACTCAAACTGCCTTGGTGGAAAAGTGGTATAAGTGGTATTTATTACCGAGCAGTACACTGGACAGACACCTCACCCTTCATGCTCTTCTGGCAGGTCTGTATTCAAGCCTTTTATCTTTTCGGAGAGCGTGAGGCCTGTCAGTATGGTGATGTCCCCTCAGTATGGCCCAGGCGACCCCGTCAGGACACTGCCCCGATTCCAGCACCAGGTGGACCGCAAACATGAGCTCTACAAAGCCCACCAGACAGCCAATACTGGCTCTGTAAGTCTCACAAAAATGGAGAAAATGACATTTTCTCGTTGGTTTGTTTCTTAGAGCCTTAGATTATTAACACTATAGTGCCTATTTGATAAACAAATAAATTGTTAGTTTACACAGACAAATTTTGTGTATTTATCTCATAAGTCGCCACCAGTGTAACCTCAGCAGCTCAAGACACGTGAACAAAAGTGCCAATCTCAATTATCAATCTAAAGCCAAAAAAAAAAACAATTCATAAAAACACACAAACTATTTTTAAAATGATGCTTTTAAACCTGGCGGTTTGTGGAGAGGTGTGCAAGCTCACATTAGGGCACTTTGTTTAGTCAGGAGGCTTTAAATATCAGTGATAAATCTAAGCAAGAATAATCTGAAATTAGAAAATAAAATCAGTGCAAAATACTTTAGTTTCATTTTGTGTTGTGAAATTTTTACAGATTTTTAAAAACTTAATACATTTTATGTTGTCTAATTTTAAAATGAATATTTTCTGTACTAAAACTTAATCATATAGTTAATGATAAAGTAAATTATATATTAGAGTTCTTAGCCATATTGGCCTAGAAAATAGAATCTTTTCATTTTCCGTTTCAGTCTTAGTATGCGATGTAACTACAGAAGAAACCAGTTTTAAATAGGAAAGTTATTGAAACTCTTTTAAAAAAATTTTTTTTATTAAAGCTAATGGTCTAATCCGATTCAATGATTTATGCTAAGCTAAGCTAAAAGTGCCCCCACCTGACCGGCTGAATGACTTGAAAAATGGTAAAACTAAACTCTTTAACTCTAGGTGACTTGTAAAATGTGCCTTTTTCCAAAACAAGGAGATTTTTCTCTTAATCTACAGTCTCTACAAACTGAGCAAAACAGCACTTTTCATGTGTTAGTGTAACACAAGTACACACAAATATGCAAACACCACACTGAACTGAATGATCAGTACAAGGAGATAGTTCACCCAAGAATGAAAATTTGATAATCATTTATTTATCCTGTGTGATATTTTGTCTTTCTTCAGTAGAACATTAACATTTTTTAGCTGAAACCATGGTCCTTAGGGATTTAAAAAAATGCAAGTCAGTGACTGGTGGTAGTTTGAGGGTAAAAAAAAAGAAGATATACAGCCAAAAAACAAAATAAATACCTGTGGCTCCTGATGGTTCTTGAGATATTATGAAGCAAAATGATGATTATTAGCATTATTTGCATAATTTTTTTATTTTCAGTCTGAAGGCTCTGATAACTGTAGCACAGTAGCAGGCAAAAAAGCGTGTGTTTGTGGGTTTGCATGTTTGTGTGTGCGTGTGTTCACAAGTATAGTAATACCAGTGATTTTTGACCTTGTGTGGATTTTGGTCTCTAGGAGGAAATGGCTCATAAATCACACATAATGAAGTCTTTTGAAAATATACAACTGCACAATATTTATTTGTTGTTGTGTTTAGGGGTGGAGGACAGAATATGCAGACAGTACAGTATAAAAATAATTACATCTATGTAATCACTAAGGACCATTGTTTCAGCTAAAAATCATTAATGTTCTACTAAAGAACAAAAATCACTTGGATGATCTGAGAGAGAATAAACAATTATCAAATTTTCATTTTTGGTTGAACTATGGAGATTCACTTTAAGTGACACTTTCATTTTTTGGAAATAGGCTTATTTTACAAAGCATAGAGTTACACAGTTGAGTTTTACCGTTTATGAATCCATTCAGCAGATCTCCGGGTCTGGTGTTGGCACTTTTAGCTTAGCTTAGCATAAATCATTGAATCAGATTAGACCATTAGCATCTCGCTCAATAATGACTAAAGAGTTTCGATACTTTTTCTATTTAAAGCTTGTTGCTACTGAAGTCACATCATGTAAAATGAAAAGTTGCTATTTTCTAGCCCGATATGGCTAGGAACTATACTCCAACTCTGGCATAATAATCAAGGAACTATATTATGCAGCACCTGAAAATAGTCCCCATCTAGGTAAGTAATATTGTGCCTGCTGCAGCCATTTTAAATTCAGAAGGGTCAAACTATAAATAGGAAAATTATCCAAACTCCTTAGTAATTTTTTTGTGAGATGCTAGTGGTCTAATCCGATTCAATGATTTATGCTAAGCTAAGCTAAAAGTGCCCCCACCAGGCCTAGAGATCTGCTGAATAAATTAATAAATGATTTATTGCTGTAAAACATGAAAACCCAACAGGTGTGTGTGCGTGTGTGTGCGTGTCAGGATGCTGGAGTCTCTCTACAGGACACTATGAGGTACCTGGAGTCTCAGTGTCTTGAGGAGATAGAAGCTATGCTGAGAGGCGAGGTTCAGGGCCAGGAGCTTGGGGATCTGTTCTTCGACTGCGTGGACGCCGAGATCAAATTCTACCAGTGAAACAGAGCAGGTAAACAAAGAAATGCCACACATCTGACCAGAGCCTTCCTCTGACTGATATTGCCTGTAACCTGTGGCTGTTTTGCAGTTGTTGTGAATGTCACTAGTGCTTGCTGATCTGCCTGGAGAGAGAACGAGAAAAACAGAGACAGTCCAGAGCATACAGGTTCCTGCCTGCTCTCCTAGTTCCCCTGATGCCATGCCAAACTAATCGTGATGTCCATGCCACACTAACTGTAACTTTAAAAACACACACACATTAGATGTCGATGTGAGTGGATCACCATAATCATGTGTAATTGTCACCCAGGGTGTTCTTATATGCATCACATTAACCGGTTCGTGATAGATTACTGAGGTGTGTATGTGCTGTGGGTAGATGTGTGAGAGAAGAGATGTTAGTGAAAAACACTTCTCATTCCTGTAAGAGACGGGCTCAGCTACCAGACTGACCCTCTGAGGAGAAACACAATAAAATGTCCATGATTCAAAATGGCTGGCGTCTTTATTGCTGCTGAAACATTGGCGCTTCACATCACCTCAGGGATGTTTGAAGTTGAGGAGACCAGACCAGACTTATTTTCAGACCTTTTGAATGTGTTTTATTACTCATGACATGAGCTTGTGGAAAATGTTCTATCAACTAAAAGTTGTTGTTATGATGATGGAGCTTTTTCAAATTAATCACAAAATGATTCCGTCGTTCAAAGAGCTGGAAAAGATGCACACTGGCGACACCTGCTGGTAGATGTAATGTAAACTGACCAAAATGTGCGTGAATATAAACATTTTTCTTAAATGTATAATCTATAAAATGTCATCTACAAATAATTAAATGGCATTAAATACATAGTGTCGTATCATTTGTGCTTTTTATTAACCTGTTTGTTTTGTGTGTGTTACTATTTGTCTATTAAAAAGAATGCATTGAGTTAATTATTCATTCATTTATTCATTTTCTTTTCGGCTTAGTCCCTTTATTAATCTGGGGTCGCCACAGCGGAATGAACCGCCAACTTATCCAACATATGTTTTACACAGCGGATGCCCTTCCAGCTGCAACCCATCACTGGGAAACATTCATACCCACTCATTCACACACATACACTACGGACAATTTAGCTCACCCAATTCACCTATAGCGCATGTCTTTGGACTGTGGGGGAAACACCCGGAGGTCGAACCAGCGACCTTCTTGCTGTGAGGCGATCGTGCTACCCACTGCGCCACCGTGAGGCCTGAGTTAATTATATTGGAAACTAATATTATCGTTATAAGCAATACTTTTAAATGATCAGATCCCTTTTGGTACGCCTATATAACATTCTAATAATTTACTTATGTTTTCAGGTTTATTAGTTTTTTTGTTTTTCTGCAAGTTTTTATTCTTTCTTGTATTGATTTTTAAAAGTCGTTTGTTACATTTGTGTAACTGTACAATCAATATATTCATTTGTATTCAATATTAGTACAAATTACATGTTTTATGTATCCCCTGTTACTAATGTAAATAAATATATTGGAAACTACATTATAAAACACGGGACCAGATAAAAAAGAATTAACCTGCAAAAATGCATACAACTAAACCATTAAAACCCCATACATTAAGCTTTTTTATTATTAAAGTAATATTGTTTAATAGGTGACGCGGTGGCGCAGTGGATAGAACAATCGCCTCACAGCAAGAAGGTCGCTGGTTCAAGCCTCGGCTGGGTCAGTTGGCATTTCTGTTTGCATGTTCTCCCCGTGATCGCGTGGGTTTCCTCCGGGTGCTCCGGTTTCCCCCACAAGTCCAAAGACATGCGGTACAGGTGAATTGGGTAAGCTAAATTGGCC
>CAIGQW010028834.1:2889641-2900377 GCA_903798125.1 Danio choprae
TCTGAATTACGAGACGTAAACTCTGAATTACGAGACGTAAACTCTGAATTACGAGACGTAAACTCTGAATTACGAGACGTAAACTCTGAATTACGAGACGTAAACTCCGAATTACGAGACGTAAACTCAGATTTGCATAGAATTAAGAGATGTAAACTCAGAATTATAATAAAGAAAAAAAATCAGAAGTGGATAGAAATCGGAGACGTAAACTCAGAATTCTGAGACGTACAACTCTGAATTACAAGATGTGACCTCAGAATTACAAGCCTTAAACTTCTAATTACGAGTCGTAAACTTCGAATTACGAGACGTAAACTCAGATTTGCATAGAATTAAGAGAAGTAAACTTAGAATTACGAAATGTAAATTCAGACGTGCATAGAATTACGAGACAAACTCTAAATTGTGAGACGTAAACTCTGAATTACGAGACAAACTCTAAATTGTGAGACGTAAACTCTGAATTACGAGACGTAAACTTCGAATTACAAGACGTAAACTTCGAATTACGAGACGTAAACTCCAAATTGTGAGACGTAAACTCCAAATTGTGAGACGTAAACTTCGATTTACAGGACATAAACTTCTAATTACGAGACTTAAACTTTGATTTACGACACAAACTTCGAATTATGAGACTTAAACTTTGAATTATGAGTCCGATTTGTGAGACGTAAACTCTGAATTATGAGATGTAATTCGCCATCCTGAGGGAAAAACTCAGTTAAGATATTTCAAAGTCACTATTGTCTGTCGTGCGCTAAAAATCGAGCTTCCATACATTTGATTGTGTGTGTTTCAGTTGTTCTTAGTGAAGTTATCCAGGCCTTCTCCGTGCCCGAGAATGCAGCCCGCATGGAGGAGGCCCGAGAAAGCGCCTGCAACGACATGGGCAAAATGCTGCAGCTCGTGCTCCCTGTGGCCACTCAGATCCAGCAGGAGGTCATCAAAGCATACGGCTTCAACAATGAAGGAGAAGGTGGGCTTCATTAAATACAACATCCAAACACAAGCAACATGCAGTCCTTTTACCCACTGCGTTCTGCCTTTTCAGGTGTTCTCAAATTCGCCCGGCTGGTAAAGATGTATGAAACTCAGGACCCAGAGATCGCAGCCATGTCCGTGAAGCTCAAGAGTCTCCTTCTGCCTCCTCTTTCCACTCCTCCTATCGGCAGCGGCATCCCGACCTCATAGAAAAACACCAAACTTATACAATTCCATACCGCTTTCACCTTAATTCACGTTTTCCCCCAAAAATCTAGTTTTTAGTCAGTTTTAATACCGCGTTCATGGGTGATTGGAGCTGAGGTAAAGTATAAGTTGCTCAAATCACCGAAAAATATTTGCATAAATAGAAGTATAATGTAAAATGTTAAAGTAAATGGTCACACTTTACACAATATGGTACCATTAGTTAATGTATTTATTTACTAGCATGAACTACCTAAGAATGAACTATTCTTGTACAGCGTTCATTAAATATAGTGCAAATATTCACTAATGCATTGAAATTCTAAATTGCACTTGTTCATTAATGTTAACAATGATGAATAAATACTGTATTAAATGCACTGGTCATATTATTAAGTGCATTAGCTAATGCAGCCTTATTGTAAAATGTTGCCAAGTAAACAGGTTAGTATTGAACTCTTACATTCCCATTATCCCCAGGTAAATAATTAGTTTTCAAAACATTTGTCTTTTTTTTTTCACATATTTATTTTTTTTGTATTCAAATGTATTTTGTCATTGCTGAGTGTGTATGTTTATCAGGCATAACAGACCCTATGAAAAAGTCTTATTTCTTTTTTGGATGCTTTTTGTACGGTTTCCATTGATTATGTCTCATTTGACTATATAATAAACATATGTATTTGCATTCATTGACATTCTTCTTATGATAATTTCTGTTTGCAAAATGTATCATTGTCAGGTTAACAGTATTTATCTAATAAAGTCATTTTTGTAAATGAATGAAATGATATTGCCTCTAATTAATTAATTATATGGTTTGTTAATGAGCACTGAAACTTATGAACTACAGTTTTTCTACCATCTAGTTTACTTCAGTATCAGAATATCAAATAGAGGCCAGAGTTTGATCAAATATACAGATTAGACTGCACAGACAATTAGTGGAAGTAGAATTTAGCAATAGTTATTTATGATGACGTGATTTAACAGCAGCTCGCACATACACCGAGCCTTCTGGTGTCAGTGTGTTGTTGAACAGATTAGGAAATGTTTTAAGCACCCCTTTACAATCTTAATGAAATTTTAATTGGGTTTGACCAGTTCATTTCTTGTCATGGTTACATGTCTCTTTTTAAAAATTGGACTGGGCTACAAGTCCAGTTACAAACATTAGAAGTTTATATTAGGATCCATGTGAACAGTTGTTACTTTTGCCTTGTCAGTTACTCAAATTATATGGTTTGCCCATTTATCCTGCTTTTAATACTCACTGCACCATTTATCTGCCTATTCCCCCTACTGGGATGTGTATGTTCCTATGGCAGCCTGCTTGAAAAGAAAATACTATAGTCATGTATTGTGTTTTTACACCATACTCAAATTTTGCATATTAAGTGTTTTACTGTATACTTTATGGTATTTACAGCACTTTGTTAATGAATGCTACAACATACTGCAGTATTATAGTAACCTGATAAACTGTACAGTAAGCTGTGGTGTATTGTGGCATAATATAGCCTAAAGTTGTAAAAAATTGAGCAACTATAGAATCACCGCATTACATTTTACTAGTATGGTACAAAAACAATATATAATATGACATGATGGAATAGAATAAAATGTTTTATTGTCATTGGAACGTGGGAAGTTCAACAAATTGTTTACATATATTACACAAGATAATCAAATTACACTTTACACACATTTTACTTAACATGAAGTCTGTATCTTCTGTAATATAAATATGTAGATCCTAGAACAATATTCCTCTCCAAAAATTTTTTTAAAATAACCTTTAAAAAAAAAAAGCTTTATCTTTAGTCTTGACCCTATGCCTGACATGAACCATATATTATCTTTAAAATCAGAGAAAATTTATAGCTGAATAAAAATTGATTATAAAAATTAGCACTGGGCAAAGATTAATAGCGATTAATCACATCCAAAATAAAAGTTAGTTTTGACATAATATATGTATGTATTATATTTATTTATTTATTATGTATATGTGATACACCCACATGCATAGAAACAAAACTATACAAAACTGTTTTGTTAGATTTTAAATGTATATATAATTTGTATCATTCATTCATTCATTTTCTTTTTGGCTTAGTCCTTTTACTAATCTGGGGTCGCCACAGCGGAATGAACCGCCAACTTATCCAGCATATGTTTTACGCACCGGATGCCCTTCCAGCTGCAACTCATCACTGGGAAACATCCATACACACCCATTCACACTCATACACTACGGACAATTTAGCTTACCCAATTCACCTATACTGCATGTCTTTGGACTTGTGGGGGAAACCGGAGCACCCGGAGGAAACCCACGCAAACACCGGGAGAACATGCAAACTCCACACAGAAACGCCAACTGACCCAGCCGGGGCTCGAACCAGCGACCTTCTAGCTGTGAGGCGATTGTGCTACCCACTGCGCCACCGTGCTGCCCCTAATATGTATCATTTACATATATATTTTATATCTAAATATAAATAAAAATTTTCTCAAATATATGCATGCATGTTTGTATTTATATATACATAATAAATATACACAGTAAACACTTAAATTACACTCACCGGTCACTTTATTAGGTACACCTTACTAGTACTGGGTTGGACCCGCTTTTTTATTCAGAACTGCCTTAATCCTTCATGGCATAGATTCAACAAGGTACTAAATATTCCTTAGAGATTTTGGTCCATGTTGACATAATAGCATCACGCAGTTGCTGCAGATGTGTCGGCTGCACATCCATGATACGAATCTCCAGTTCCACCACATCACAAAGGTGCTCTATTGGATTGAGTTATGGTGACTGTGGAGGCCATCTGAGTACAGTGAACTCATCGCCATGTTGAATAAAACTCAGGTGATACTCAGGTAGGCTGTCAGCTCAATTGGTACTAATGGGCCCAAAGTGTGCCAAGAAAATATCCGCCACACCATTACACCACCACAATGGATCCATGCTTTCATGGTGTTGTCATCAAATTCTGACCCTACCATCCAAATGTTCTTTGCCTTTCTATCAGCTGTCTGGCCATTCTCCTCTGACCTCTGGCATCAAAAAGGCATTTGTGCCCACAGAACTGCCGCTCACTGGATATTGTCTCTTTTTCGGACCATTCTCTGTAAACCCTAGAGATGGTTGTGCGTGCAAATCCCAGTAGATCAGCAGTTTCTGAAATAATCAGACCTGCCCGTCTGGCACCAACAACCATGCCACAAAGTTCAAAGTCACTTAAATCACCTTTCTTCCCCATTCTGATCCTCAGTTTGAACTGCAGCAGATAGTCTTGACCATGTCTACATGCCTAAATGCATTGAGTTGCTGCCATCTGATTGGCTGATTAGAAATTTGCGTTAACGAGCAATTGGACAGGTGAACCTAATAAAGTGGCCGGTGAGTGTATGTCAAAACAAACTTTTATCTATCTATCTATCTATCTATCTATCTATCTATCTATCTATCTATCTATCTATCTGTCTGTCTGTCTGTCTGTCTGTCTGTCTGTCTGTCTGTCTGTCTGTCTGTCTGTCTGTCTGTCTGTCTATCTATCTATCTATCTATCTATCTATCTATCTATCTATCTATCTATCTATCTATCTATCTATCTATCTATCTATCTATCTATCTATCTATCTAATCTGGCTCCCCCTAGTGGACGAAGCTTCTCAAAAGTTGTCAAGTTATTCATTGCGTTTGCAGGGACGCTTTTTTTTGAACGTCTCTCCACCGCCACGGTCACTTTCTTTCTTCACAAGGCTTCAGTTGCGTTTCCATAATCAGATGAAGAGACCAGTTTTTAACTCAGTGTTTGTGTTTAAAGCAGCAGTGGTGTGTTGTGGAGGCGAACGGAGCGTCCAGGGCGCATCATGCGGAGGGTCTACTGCAGGGTTTCTGCTAATGCGAGCGCACTGCAGCTGAACACATGTGTTTGTGTTAAAACCATGGACTACTGAAACACACCTGCCCGGTCGAGCGCGTGTGTGTGTGAGCGTACAAACAGCATCCGCATTCACATCCAGGACTGAAGCGATGCTACGAGCCTCTGGAGAATGTCAGCCCTGAAAAAGGTATCGCAAGCCGGTGCTGACGGAAATAAAACAGTGCTGTATTAGTGCCAGTTCTGCTCATCAATAACGATGACCTTGCCAATTCAAACTGTTTTTAACTTAGTGATTCAGGTGTCATTCAAAAGGCGTTTCTGCTGATGTCATTAATAGTCATAATTGGATTTGATTCCCACCTGCTGTTAAAACAGCGATGACATCATATGCGTCTCACATATTCTAAACTCGGCGTTCTGTGTGACGTTATCAGATTAACTTTCGAGTAATATGGTTTTGTCGAAAATGTTAAAGATCTGCTGTGGATTGTGGAGGAATATGTGATGTTTTGTGATGTGTGATGTCAGGAGGTCGATGAGAACATTAACTTGAGTTAGCATGCCCCCCTGTCAGAGTCAAACGGTTTATCTCATCAGTCTCATCCTCTTCCCTTCATTCACCGATTGTCTCGTTCTCTCTCTGTGAAATTGTACTATTTCCATCTTCATTTCTCCATCTGCCACAGGTGTTACCATGGATACTGCAGACACATTGCTGCCTTTTCCTTGACAAGAGTCCAGGTAAGAGACAGGAGGAGATGAATATTTAGGGGATTTTCTCTCATCTTAACTCCAAGCTAAGTGACGGCTGTGGGTTTAAAAGAATAGTTCACTCCAACAAATGAAAATTCTGGCCTAATTTGTTTATATTGTTTGAAACATGTATGATCCCCCCCCCTGATTCCAAAAGAAACAGCTTTGAAGATTATTACCCATGTCAAAATTAAGCAAACAATGCTAATCAATTTGATGCCAAAACCTTGACGTTCATTTTACATCTATACATTGATACTCTTTTGGCCACCAAAATAAGGGCACAATGATTCTAAAAAAAAGTTTAATTCATCTGAAAGATTTAATTTCAAATTTACCCTGGATTTTTTTATGCCAATGTTAGATGTCAATTTGATTGTCATCAAATAAATTAGCATTTTTTTGCATGTTTTCTGAGAAGTTTTGGATATCCTTTTGAGGTTGCCTGCTAGTTACCTTTCATATAGTGGAACCAAGAGGTGGTCAAATAACAAAAAAACTGAAATATAAAAGTAGTTCACGTGGTTTGTGCAGCATTTGTTTTCAGAACTAAGTGAAGTCTTATAAACTAATTTTGAGAGAATCACGTGATATGATGGTCTCTCATCCGCAATCAGCAATAATCTAATCAGATTGATCCAAGTCTACAATAAATAGACCGATTTCACCCTACTGCCTTATCTTCGTTTTGGAAGAATCCCCTCTTCCACCCCATCTCCTCCTTTTCCTCCTTTACCAGTGGGAGCTCTTGAGACCTACCTGATCTCGTACCCCCTTACATGCTAATTGACCCAGGCGGGAGCTCTGGGCTCAATTATCTTCGGGCTCAGGGTTCTCTCCTGGGACAGCATGCCAAACTAATAGTGTCAAGCAATATCTAAGTGCGAACTCTTGAAAGTAAGAAAAAAGTGATTCACATGCAGAAACAAGCTGTTCCACTCTTACTTCATGAACAAACATGCATTTGTAACTATTTTACATAATACCAGTTTATGGTCAATATGAAATGCCCAAAAAATCGGCATGTAGTTAAATCTGAGACCTGGAAGAGCTGGGTTTGTCAACAAGTTGATCCAGCGCATACCTGTCAATCCTCCTGTTGATACACATAATAATATGTAAATATGTCAGATCTGGCGTGTATTATTTTAAACACAATTAATTTGTCTTAAATGAGAATAAACAGTTAAAGCAATCGAGTACTTACATTTATATATCTGTTCATTCTAAAAGTGACTTATTGTGAGTTATTGTTAATCGAACAAAAAATCAAAATGAGAGATTCATTTGCTAAAAAAAAACTATGGTAACTTTAATCAGAATGTATGTTTAAATTATACTGTGAAGAAAAAGTGAATGAGATTTGGTTGTATCCCTTATTTTTACATCCCAATGTTGACAGGTATGTCAAAAGACATCAAATTGACATTGACACTGAGGTCAAAAAACATGTCCAAAATGCAAATCGATTTTATTTTTTGTCATCCATTTGACATCCAAACATTGAGGCCCCGCTGACCACCAAAATAACAGCATAAAAAGTATTATGATATAAGAAATGTGTTATTCATCTGAAAGCTTAAATTCCAAATTTACACAGGATTTTGTATTCCTGCAATGCACGTAAACTACATTGATGTCAAAATGACATCAAACTGACATCTAACCTTTGCTCAAAAAAAATGAAGTAATAAATTAGTCATGTAAATATTTTTTGACGTGTTTTTTTGACAAATGTTAGATGTCAATTTTGATTGAGATATCAATCAAGAAGACACCGATGTTGACACTGTGCTGCAAAAAGCAAGTCCACTTTACATCTTCCAAAGAATGAGGACTCTGACTGGAATTGAGAAGGTAAAACCAATATGTGCTGAGCAAGAGCTGAAATTCAGATATGGTAATGGCTGTTTGTCTTCCATTACATGCAGTGTAAGTGGTTGATCTAAGCCTTGGTGAGCATACGAGACATTAACAATTTATCCTTAAAAAAAGGTTACAGAATTTACATTTTTGGATGAACTGTTTAATGAATTCTGTATGCTAGTTTGAACGAATTGTAAATCCCAAGCCATCAAAATATCACTCCAAAAGCAGTCATTTTTTTGTTCTCGCTGTGCCATTTACTTAATTATTCACTGTAAAGTTAAACCACAGTAATCATCTAGTGTTTGCCAATGAATGTCTTTACATTTATAAGGAACACATGCATGATTTGTGTCACATCTAAATGCACTGTTTCTAATGTTCAGTGTTGGCAAGTACTTCATTCTTCAGTATGTATGCATATTTTGTTGGATCTAAAAGAGAAAATGTTTTATTCACAAAAGCAGAGCGCAAACCTGCTGAAAATAAACAGAATGTGATGGTTAGGTAGGATTTGAGACATGTTTGCTGGTTTAAGCTGGTTCTTGCTGGTCATGACCTGGTTTAAGCTGTTTTTTGCTGGATCAGCTTAATTTTTCAGCATGGAATTTCTGTTTTTGGGATGTCCAGTGTTAACTAAACCCTTTCTTTCAGGGTTTAAAGAGATAGTTCACCCAAAAATGAACATTTTGTCATCATTTAATTACCCTTTACTTGTTCCAAGTAGAAACTTTGAAGAAATCTGAAATCCTGTAAACACTGACTACGTCCGAACAAATACTATGGGAGTTAATGGTCACAGGTTTTCAGCTTTTTTCAAAATATCTTGTTTTGTGTTTGAGGGTAAGTAAATAGAGAGTAGATTTTCATTCTTTTGGGTGAACTATCCCTTTAAAGACTCTCAAGGTTTGCTGATGAACCACCACATGCATTTTACTTCAAATTCTTAAGCCCACGTATGATTAAAAGCAAACTGTCCAGTCGACTGTGCATCAGCCCACAGTGTCCTGCATGGCTGTAGTTTACTTCAATATGCCAGTGAATATTTTGAGAGCCCTGCTGCTGTTTCTATGGAGACGAGGGAGGCTGATGTCATTGGAGGTTATACTGAACATGCTCAGATCTGTTTGTTTGAGCCAGTACCGGATGCTGATTATGTATTCAACAGTATTGTACACAATCCACCAATATTCATATCCAGGAACAATAAGCAAAATGTGAAAGCATACAATTTGTATTCTGACACAGGGCTCTTTTTATTAGCTATGAAAAGAAGTGTAAAACACATATCAAAATGAATTTAAAACAAATGCTGGTTCTGGATTTTGGTATGGTTATGTATCAGGATGTGCTATTGTCTCTGAGGACATTTCTAATCAACATCTGTCTCAATTCTGTTATGTTAAACAAGTGAGGTGGATTTCATTGCAATGCAGAAGATGCACTCGTGTGATTGGATTAATTTGATTCCTGTCTGAGCTGTTGTTCCCATTTTCCTGGCATTTTTCTGTCAGATAAGATTGTGATAGTTTGTCAGTGTCCCTTTAGATGGCGCCATTTTGGGATATGGTTGGTTGTGATTTGTCCCATTCATCTCTTTTGCAGTTGCTCATTCATGACTATTTAAGGATTATTTTCTTTCGGTCTGTCGCTGGAGAACACACTTTTATCATGTATTGACAAATTAGGCAGATAATCAAGACAGGACAATGAAAAGGGAACACGCAGGGAATAAAGTAGAACACAGTTAATTTGGTTTTAATTGTCATTTTGACAAAGACGAGTGTCAAGTTTCAATGACTCTGATTATTATATTTTTAAATAACCGCTTACGAAGCAAAATGGCCGACTTAGTCAAGTTATAGTGATGTTCTTTTTGTGAATGGCTTGGTATAATTGTCAGTGTTCCTGGAATAAGCTCATCTCGGCACCAGAGGGAGACATATCACTGTTGTTCACATATGACAATGTTTGCTCATATATATGTTTTCTTCATGCATATATATCATTTTTTCTATTTTTTTAAATATCTAAAACCACAATTAAACACAAAGAAGTTTTTTGCACATCATTCCCTGATAGCAAACTAAAGCCTCTTTCACGTTCTCATGTTGACAGAGCTTTTATACAGCACGCTGATGTTAAGTGTTCAGTCAGTAGGCCTACTGCAGATGTACAGAGAGTAGGCATATGTGTGTGTGATAAGTGAGCATGTATTTAAAAGTGATTTTCTACCTCACGTATTGATAGTTGCTCCCTTATGCTTGCAAAATACACTACAATATCATAATTCAGTATTATCTATACTGTGACTGCACTGTGACGTCTTTACTTCATGATCAGCATCTGCGTTAAAGCATATATGGGGGTTATACTGTAAATTCTGTAAATACAGATTGAGGAACTGTGAACACCTCAATTCTGCATTATACTACCAAGATGAAAATGTTTCTATACCAAATTTATTTTCATTGTTGACTCCTCCAGACTGCAATTCTGGCCAAAATGTTTTAGGTAATATATGTGTAGTGTATTTTATTTTAAACATGCAATTATACACCTCAACCCCAGCTGGCGATAGCAAGGCTAATTATTTTGTTAACACTTTAGTTTAAAAGATTAGTTCACCCAATTTGAGAACTCCTTAGATAGCAACAGTCCTATAATGTTCAAAGTCCAGAAAAGAAACCAAAAACATTGTCTAAATATTTCTTGAGACTTTAGTGGTCAATAGTAGTCATACGAAGCTTCGAGGACACTTTTGTGCACCAAAAAAACTGTAAAAATTCTTTAGGCAGACCTGGGCATTTTCCAATTCTCACTATTAACTAGTGGCTTATTACCTGCAAACTCTTTTATAAAAGGTACTAATATGGGCTCAGTGGTTAGCACTGTCGCCTCACAACAAGAAGGTCGCTGGTTCGAGTCCCGGCTAGGCCAGTTGACATTTCAGTGTGGAGTTTGCATGTTCTCCCCATGTTGGCATGGGTTTCCTCTAGGTGCTCCGGTTTCCCCCAC
>CAIGQW010028834.1:2900387-2926965 GCA_903798125.1 Danio choprae
GATATTATTAAATTTTAACAGTTTATTTGTACTTATAAAGCACATATTCGGCATGATCATATTCTGCATCCCTAATCTAACTAAACCCAACTACTACCTTATTAACTATTAATAATCAGCAAATTAAGAGTTTAAATGAGGAGGCAAAACGCTTTTTAGGGAAAGAATGGGAAAATGATGTGGATGATAAGTACAAGCTTCATTGTAATCCACCTGCTTTGGTAGAAAACAGTGAAGTTTGAATACCTTTGTTTGGTGCACTTCCCTCAACATGTCCCATAATGACAGTCTTCTGAGGCTGTTTGGATGTATTCAGCATGAGCGGTTAAACTGAAAGCAACTACTTCTGGATATGAATGAAAGTTTTAGATGTGTTAGGCCTCATTTATACATGTATTTAGAGTCATTCACTTGCAGCAGGATTGACAGAAAATGGACATTGATTTCAGGTCTAAACAGAACCAGAGACTTTTGGGCTTCCACTGAAGCAAACAACATTCAGTGCGAACGTCAGCCCTAAAAGACTCATGTCAGGCATTTGAAGAGATTCAATTGGCTGGACTAAATGGGTTCAGGGACGCAAAGCCACCTGTAGTGGATCTCTTAGCTGTTCCCATGGTGACAGAGGGGGATTCCTGAACCCCTGCGGCTTTTATCTTCCGCTGGGGAAACCTGTGAGCGACGGCTGAATGGGCTTTGGAGGACAAACATGCTGCGATCTTTGAAATTGGAGTTGTGTTATCAGCGTTCAGTTGAAGAAGAATTAAATGAAAGTTTTGCGTAGCCAGACGTTTGACTAATGGGATAAAGTCTGTTCCAGATCACAGCTTGTTCTGCAGCTTAAGAGACCGTCTGACTGACCATCGATTACTGCTGTTTTTGCATATCATTTTGAGGTTGCTTTGTCTAAAATAGATATATCATAGTAAGTTGTGTTTCGCTTGTGGATATATAGACTACTTTAATATCTGAATATCTTTCACAGATTTGATGCCATTAAACCCAACAGCTGCTCATCCATAGCCTTCTGGCAGTGATTTCTGTGTTTCAGCAATAAAGGCTGCATAGGATCAGTGAAGGCTGAGCCTATAGAAGACAACTAGTAAAGTATTATACACTAAGAATATTGTTTGTCATAGTTAAGGTGTCCGACTTTTGGATTTGGATTTTTTTTTATATATTTACAAAGTACTTTATTAAGTACACCTTGACCTGCTTTGGCTTCAGATCTTGAGGTCGACCAATATATCGGGCTGATTTTTTGGCATTTTGTATCGACATTGGTCGATTGTGCTGAAAATTAGGCTGCTTAGATGCAGGTACATCTGCAAGCAGCTAAATGTTGTGAAGCTGGCTGTTGCAGTAAGCATTCCCAGGGCTTGAGTTTCAATTGCACATTATTTAATGAATTCCTGCAAGTTTAACTTTTTAAACTTTTAGTATGTCTTTATTATTTATTTTTCATTTAATTCCATAAACAGTGGTGCACCGGTGGATTTACTGACTGTCATTAGCTATATATTTCCATCCACAAAGTAAAAAAAATCTTGCTGACTTAACTTTTATAGTTTTTTAGCACTGTTAGACCTTACTAATTGTTTGACCTTCGCTAATGACCTTTTTTACAATAGAATACTGGCAACACTGTTGCCAGTTAGTCACTGTAATGGTTTGGTTACAGTGAGTAGCTGGCAACTGTGTTGCCAGTTAATTAGTGTAATAGAGCAGTAGTGTTAACTAACTGGAAACTGCTTACAGTTAATTACTGTACTGTAGTGTTCCTAAAATGAATCAGTAGTCTTAACTGTTATAAATAGAAAGCATATAAATTCTTCAGACAAATGTATTTTATTGTTTTGGCAGCAAACAAATAAACAACAGAAAATGTATAACAAAATTAAACAATTCAGCAGATATTAATATTCATTCATTCATTCATTTTCATTTCGGCTTAGTCCCTTTATTAATCTGGGGTCGCCACAGCGGAATGAACCGCCAACTTATCCAGCATATGTCCCATCTCTGGGAAACATCCATACACACCCATTCACACTCATACACTACGGACAATTTAGCTTACCCAATTCACCTATAGTGCATGTCTTTGGACTTGTGGGGGAAACCGGAGCACCCGGAGGAAACCCACACCAACACAGGGAGAACATGCAAACTCCACACAGAAACGCCAACTGGCGAGGCTTGAACCAGCGACCAGCGACCTTCTTGCTGTGAGGCGAACGTGCTACCCACTGCGCCACTGTGAGGCCCCAGATATTAATACCTTTTCTATTTACAATGAAACAAAAAGGTTAAATTAATAAACAACACATGCAGTGTATATAGCACAGGTGTCAAACATTCAAATATCATCTGACATATTACTGAGGGCCACAGCTCTGCACAGTTAAGCTTGAACTCTAATTAAACACACCTGATCAAACTAATTGATGCTTGCTAGAAATCTACAGGTAAATAAAAAACAAAACAAATCATTTATGGTATAATATTTATTTAAGAAAGCCTTTATACTATAAATACCACTTTTACTTACTTAATTTGATGTTTTCCAGTCAACTTCATTGAGCCTCTGCAAAAATGTATGTACTGTAAGTGCTGTTTAAGGGAGAGATTTTTTTAAACACATTTTAACAAAGGGTTAACAGTGTGTGCATGCACCTGTAAATGTGTTTCCATCATAGTTTATGCATAGTTTTCCATCATAGTTTATTTTTTTTAGCAGATAAACGTTTAAGTGTGTGCAAAATTGTTAACACATTATTATTATTATTATTATTATTATTATTATTATTATTATTATTATATCTGTTAGGTTTACAAACATTTATTTAACAAATGTACTGTCTCAGATGCACTGAGTTCCTGCCCTGTGATTGGTTGATGAGATATTTACATTAATGGGGGGGTTCAATAGGTATACCTAATAAAGTGGCCAATAAATAGAGCGTGTAATATTCGGTAGGATGCACAACGTGCTTCCTCCTTTGGGATAAAAATAAACTGGTGATGTTTTAGTGTCCCTCCTTATGTTATCTCTCGGCTTTCTTCCAGAGGTCGCTCAGGTGCTAATAATGGCTAACTAATGGTCATATGGTGTCCACACTGACATTTGGCTTCTTTCCATACTGTTCATACTAGGGATTAGGCAATATAGCAGATTACAATCACATAATTTTTTTTAGCCGTTTGACCATTAAAATTATTTTGTGAGATTTGCTGATTTATTTTGGACCTGCACATTGATCCCATGGATCAGGAGCGGGCAGCTCTGGTCCTGGAGGCCACTGAGCTGCAGTGTTCAGCTCCATCCGTTATCAAACACGCTTGAAAAATATAGCTGCTATCCCTGTGGGATTGCTTGAATATTTTGTTTAATTATGGATGGAGCTAAATGTAAAACTATATAGTGACCTTCCAGGACTGGATGTGCCCACACTTGGTATAAAATAAAATCGGTTGCTCTAAATTTATATAGGAAAAGCTTTAAATGTGTAATTGTCAATGAGTAGCTGTCAAACACACCTGCAGAATTACTGGTAAAAAGTTTGATTTTTAAATGTTTTTAAAAAAAAAGTTGTTTTAATCCAAAGGACAGCAAACTTCACATATTTTTACCACCATTTTCTATTTGAAAATACTTTAAATTGGGATTTCAGAGCTGAACTTTTAACATCCGTACTCATTTTGAAATCATGTGTTATGAAATCAACTGTGACTGCGTCTTTAGAGAGCAGACAGATATGTTTCCTGAGAGTGATGAACGGCTGTTCAGGCCCCAATCACACCGAACATGTTTTTTTTTGTTTTCTATTGGTTTTCTATTGGCATTGAGTGGTATTCATGTGCCTGTGTGTGTAGGCATGGGCCGGTATTAGATTCTGATGGTATGATAACCTCGGATAAAAATATCACGGTTTTACAGCATTGTGATTACTCCTCTCAAATATGTTCTTTTTAAAGTCTGTGTAAAAAACTTTTTCCCCAATGAACACAATATATTTAATTTTAAGAAACATTTTAAATATTTTGGAACAGTAGATTTGATGTGGAGGGTCCTTTTCCGCTGGATATACTGTTACCCTAATGGAACGATATAAAAGAACGTTTTAGCAGTTTTAAAACCTTGACTTTTCCAAACCGCAGTAAACCTTGAAACCATGCGTTCCATGCTTTTGTGTGTCTCGATTTCGCCTACTGCGCCTCACATTTGACTGTGCATTCATGTTCGCCTGCAGTTGTAAAAAGTCAACTTATTACAGAAAAAGGGCCAGAGCATCAAGACCATTGATACAGTGTGGTTGCCCTGCACCATAAAAAGCAAGTCAACAAAAATGCAGTATGTTTTACCTCACTTTTTTTAGAACTGAAAGCGTTCTTTTTTTGGTGCCATTGTCTCTTCTTAATTCATAATTTGTTGTCTTATCATTTTCCATGGACAAGTGCCTCTTTGTGGAAAACCCTTATATGGGTTATTTGGGTGTGTGCATTATGCTAACCTTGATCACGCAGATGCTCATTTAGAACAGAGCCAAACACTTCAAATGCACTAACAGAAGAACACGTTTAAGAACAAACCTGCGTGTATGCACATTTTGTGAACTAGGCAGAACGTTTTCATGAGAAGTTCACATGTGTATAAATATGAAAAACGTATGCAATTATTAGTGAATGAGACCTATTAAGTTTGGGAACGGAGTGTTCACTTGCTGCCTAATATATCCCAACTCTTTGCAGGTGCCAGTGTACTGAAATAATCAATGCTATTCACTTTTTTGGTTTTGGCAGATCAGTGTACATGTATTTTTGCCTTGGCCTTCAACCCTGCTCCTGAAGGCCCAATATCCAGGATGTATTTGAAATCACCTATACCCTCACTCAATATTCCCTACATTAGTCCACTTACAGGAGTGAATGAAAACGAGTGAGTGAATTAGAGCACTGAGTGCACCGGAAATGCCGGTTTGTTTGTGCTTTGCTAGTTAATAAATACCACAGATATATTAGATTTTGAACTTCTTGGTCAGACCCCGTGATAGTTATTTAACAATTAACAAGCTACCTATCAATAAAGAAACTGAGTCATTTAATTCTGTCATGTATAGATCTTTTTCATAGTAAACATAATTAGCCATTAGTTTTGCATGTGTGTGTAAAGAGGATGCTCTGAACATCCGGTTGGCAGCTTGACACATTTAAAGCATGGGTCACTAAACTTGTTCCTGGAGGGCCGGTGTCCTGCAGAGTTTAGCTCCAACCCTAATCAAACACATGTAAACAAGCTAATCAAGGTCTTACTAGGTATACTTGAAACTTCCAGGCAGGTGTGTTAAGGCAAGCTGGAGCTAAACTTGGCAGGGACACTTGCCCTCCAGGACAGAGATTGGTGACCCCTGGTTTAAAGAGTCACATTTGGATGTTGTAATCTATTTACTTATATTGCTGTTGACCACCTCTTGGATGGCTGATTGGAAACATGCAATGTTATCGGACTTGAAATCAAGTGCTGTGAGCCATTGTCTTTTAGCCTCATCATCAAATGGCATATTGTTTTCATTTAAATGGAGCCTCTACTATTCGGCATCGATAATGTGAACAATATTCTTTCTCTTTTTATTCAACAAAAGCAAATGTAATTCACACACAATGTTTGACACACACTAGTGTTGTCAAAAGTATCGAGTATGGTTCCAATCGGTACTGAAATTTTAAAAACGTCAATTTCCCGCAAACATGGTAAGTACCGCTGATTGGCCATTGTGTTCACATGCTCAACAGAAATTACTGTGATTGGCTGTGAAGATCATCAGTTCACCACTCTTTACAGCTGTTTATCAAGTGCAAACAAAGATAAACTGACACTGGAGCGTTTAGTAATTTTTTTTTATTTTATGACTGTTGACTTTCCCTCAACTTGTGATAAACCTGTTTGAATTTTTTTCCTTATAAACACAAAAGAAGATATTTTGAAGATTGGACTACTCCTTCTATGGACATATGTTGGTTAACAGTTTCCAATATTCTTCAGAATATCTTATTTTTAGTTCCATAGAAGAAAGAATCTCATAAATGTTTAGAACCACATTACAGTGAGTAAATGGTGAGTGAATTTTTGGGCGAACTATATAATGTGTCTGGTCTTGCCCTTGTCTTGACCTCAGTTTGGGTGTCCTTGACTTTAACATTAATGAAAAGACTTAATCATGAGCTGCTTGCATGTAAATAAACACAGCACCACTTTTCATCACGACATACAGTTGAAGTCAAAATGATTCTCCCTCCTGTGAATGTTTTTTCTTTTTAAAATATTTCCCAAATCATGTTTAACAGAGCAAGGAATTTTTCACAGTATTTCCTATAATATTTTTTCTTCGGAGGAAGTCTTATTTATTTAATTTCGGCTAGAGTAAAAGCAGTTTTTTTTATTTTTTGAACCATTTTAAGGGCAATATTATTAGCCCCCTTAAGCTATATTTTATTACAGTTGTGTACAGAACAAACCACTGTTATACAATGACTTGCCTAATTAACCTTAACTTGCCTAGTTAACCTAATTAGCCTAGTTAAGCCTTTAATTTGCACTTTAATCTGAATACTAGTATCATGAAAAATATCTAGTAAACTATTGTGTACTGTCATCATGGCAAAGATAAAAGAAATCAGTTATTAGAAATTAGTTATTAAAACCTTTGTGTTTAGAAATGTGTTGAAAAAAATCTTCTTTCTGTTAAACAGAAATTGTGAAAAAAATATATAGGGGAGCTAATAATTCTGACTTCATCTGTATATGTTAGGGATTAAGTACATCCAGGAGGTTGTTATCACAGAATAAAGCAGGCTTATCGGCAGCCCTATGCAAAACGGAGCACTGAAGGGCTTTATTCTGTGAAAACAACCATCCTGGATGTACTTTATCCCATGGTCCTACAGGTAATGGTCAATAGGCGTAGACAGCAACATACAGTCAAAACTCCAAAACACGACAGGCAAAGACAGGAATGCAAGAGTTGCAGTCATTTCTATTTGATTATAACAAGCCATATTGTGAGTTTCATTCTGATTAACCATGCAGCACTAATATATTGAAAAAAAGTATGTTGTAATTGACCAGTCATACTCAAGTGTTCCAAAGAGAAGTGAAATAATTATTTTAATTAGTCAATTGGAATTCCGCTAAAGCAAAACCAACAGTCCAATATAGCCCTGTCCTTCTGTGGTGTATGCTAACAGGAAGTAGTTACCCAAAAGGCCCTCTTTTTGCCCTCTGCTGTGATTAAGATTCACCTTATTCAAATGGGATGCGGCTACAAAATAATGAGCAGCCCGACAGATCTGCCCTCTGAGTAAATGAAGCGAATCGCATTGAAGGGAGACGTCTCATACACTCACTCACACACTCCCCAGCAGTCAAAACAGTTTATTCTTTACATATCGCAAAGAACAGGAAAAGTGAAACCTAAGGGCATTTGAACATTTATAATGTGCTGTCTGGCACCTGCAAACGCAATCTTTATAAGGAGTGTTAATGATGCATTTGTCAGGGTGGGAGTGTAAACACACTCTAATGCTAATGATGCTAATGAGTCTGAACATGGGTAGTTTAACAGTACTCAGCAACAGTGTCCTGGTTCAACTCACAGCCTTTGTTCAGTGAAAGCAAACCAAGCTTTATATATTTAACTGAACTGCAGACTTTCTTCATGTGAGGCTCTCCATTTGCTGTCGCAGCGAGTTTATGCTACGAGCGCAAGTCAGAGAACTGATTGTTGACAGGCAGTCGATTCTGTTGTGTACGGTTTGGCTGAAATGAGCATTCAAAAGGCCAAAGCTGTCTTGTATAACAGTGAGGTAACCTAGCATTGAGCGGATGAATAATACCTCGCAACAATGTGGCGTAGCTATGAATTTGTGCCAAAAACTGGAGAAATGTACCATGAATATTACTTACAGTGTAATTTTATAGGTTTCACTGGTAGATGAGAATATTTATTCCTAAAAACACTGCATAAGCTAAACTTCACTTTCTTTAATGTCAGTAGCATCACCACAGAATTACTGTGTACAGAATTACTTATAATATCGGTGTATATCAATACTACCAAAGCCAATCTGAATACAGTAATCTGACAATAAAAACAGTAATCTGCAGAACTCTCTTGACAAAACTATCAAACATTTATGTGTAATAAGTTCCATGTTACCCTGTCTAAAAAAACTTCTTGTAATGCCTATTTGCAGTGTTGGGCATGATCCTTTAAAAAAATTATTAGTTATAGTTACTAGTTACTTCTTATAGTTACTAGTAACTTCGAGTTAGTAACTGAGTTACATAATTTTAAAAGTAACTAATTACCAGGAAAAGTAACTATTGTGTTACTTTAAAAAAATCTAATTAGTGAAATGACTATAAAAAATATAAAACATTGTACACTAATCTACACTATTTTAATAGTGTTGTGGGAAAATGTGAGAGACAATGGCAGCATGTCCTAAACTATATATCTAGATAGTGTTTGCGGTGGAGAAAAATTAAGCTTTGACGTCGTGGCTTCGTCTCCTCCTTTGGTAGCAGAGCTCACATTATCATCTGCGTAGCCACTATTTTTGTGGTAGCACGTGATGACGTGAGGTGCTTCATTAGATTAGAATTACTTGTCACTGACGCAGAGAGATTTTTTTTTCCTGGGCATAAGTTGCACGATACAGAGGAAAAAGTAGTGCTTATATTTCCGGTTTGCAAACGCTACCTTTGAACTTGTTGAATTTGCCATCGTTCTGACTCCTGGTGGTTGGTGTGTGCCACTGACTGTGCGTGTGCTTGTGTGAACACCCGCCCCACTCTGCCTCCAATTGGCAAATGATGGAAATGTACTCTATCCAAGCCAATCATCACGTTCTTAGTTACACCACGTTCACAGACACATCAATCATCATCACTGGTTGGTTATGTGTCCCGTTCCAGCCCCGAACACACACACACACACACACACACACACACACACGCACACACACACACACACACACACCCCACACCCCAGAGAAAGAGAGGTCCTATGGCTGAGAGAGAGACGCTGCTTGCATGAAAACCACTTTAGTATTCTCAATTATAGTAACGTGCAATTTATTGTCGGTAACGGTTGCAACAGGGGAAACAGTAATTCATTTGTTTACTCGATACTGGAAAAAGTATCGCTGTTAGTATGCCGTTTATTTATAGCGCCGTTATTCGCATCACTGCCTATTTGTCAATTTGACAAAACAATGGATTAAAATTTGGAGATTTTTTCAATTGAACTCAATAGCTTACATTATACTGGTTTTAAAAAGCACAAACCAATACAATAACTGCAATTTACCTTATTTGACAGAAAAATTTTATTGACAGTGAATGAATTTTTATCAGCGTTGCCATGACAGCACATTAGCTCTATTACAAGCAGCAGGAACAAGTATACTACATACAAATACCCTGTGAGCCCGTGCATGGTGAAAGCCATTAAATGTGTTTTCGCGTCCAGTGTGAAGGCCATTTGACTACGGTGACAGTAGTGACAGGAGGGAAACCAGAGCATTGAACACTGCTTGACAGTGATTTTTTTGCTAATATCTTCTACCATTTTCCTGCCATGTTCTCTTTTAGCTCTCTTTTAACCATTTTCGGCTGAAAATTCGGCGCATCAATAAAAATTTCTCAACCAAATTTTGTGTGCTATAAAATGAAAAATAACATTTTGGCCCTATTTTAAACCAAATGGTTGACCATCTTAAAATGTTAGCTATATTCCAAATGAAAAATTCAAGTGAAATTGTTAAAGTTAAAGAAAATCTCTTTAAGATTTTACATTGTCGGTTTTTGTCAACACTGCGGTTGCTTTTCTGGCATGCAATATAATTTTCTGCAAGTGGTCAGATACACTGTAAACCAGTTCTTTTGTTGCATCTAAAGAAAAGTGGAGATCTCAGTGGCCAAATGAAAGGACTTGAAATGAAAGTGGTCAAATGGCTCATTTTCAACTGTCAATCAGAGACTGTTCCAGTGGTGTGATTCTGTTTTTTTTGTGATAAATGGGATCTTGTCATTTTTGTTGTTTTTTCCTCTTGCATCTCTCTCAGTTCAAGCATGTAGGCCAACAGACCCTTGTGAGATGGTCAAGGACTCATAAAGCTGTTCATACCCACAACATCCAAAAGCCCTCTGTGCAGCAGAATATCCGCTTTCAAATCTAAGTGTAAAATATGCATAAGCTGCAGAGATGGATGGTATTGTGGGATTGCAGTGCCCTTAATTAATCTTTTAAACTTCTCACCTTTGGTGTGAATGGACCACCACTCTGTTTCCGAGAATGTTATGTAATGCGTTTTCTGTGAGTCAGTGAATCAGAGTTTCTTTACTTTTTGTGTTTGAAGTGGATGGCTACCAGCTCTCTGTTCATGTTGCATCCAGTTCCAGTTTGTTATTTTTTCAGATCTGATCATAAGAACTGATTGTCTAGGCTGTCATTTTGTAAGCGATGAATCAAGTCTATTTGTTTAGATGGTGTAGTCAGTATCTGGTATATCTACTTCGGTTGCCATAGTAATGACGCAAACAAGGAACTATGCCAAGAGACTCTTTTACATTAGCTGTCAGTGAGGAAAAGGAGACAAGAAAACTGGAAATGTAGTTATTGTTTAAATCATGAGATCCATCAGACTACAATTACAGGTACATTTTGGATTTCCAAAATGAACCTTCTATTAATTTTCAAAAACACTTTAATTAAATAATCTATTTAAAAAAAATGTTTTATGTGTATTTAGGGACATTTTGTCTTCAAAATATTACGTTAAATTCACCCATTATACCCATTTTTACTCTCTCTCCCTTCTGGATCATGCATGAAATAATAATTAAGTCTAATCTTCACCAATATTGTATGTTTACTCCACTAAATTAAATAAACACTGCACGAAACATCTATTTTCTGTATTCTCTGTAATTTCAGTAATAATAATAAAAAATAACAATTGTACCTGTCTCTATGTTCTAGTCAGCTCGGTTACATTGGTTATTTAAAGCAGTGATAGAAGAAATATGTGACTTGGTCCTTCCTTTGGCAGGAAACTTTGGCATTGAGGCATGTCATTTAGTCTTCTCTGTTAAATTGTACAGAATGTTTAGGATACAACCAAAGGTAGATTCATTATTTGTAAACTATTATTGTGATATTTCAGTGAATGCCTCATTCACTTTTTGAAAACAAAAATGTGATGTTTTAGACATGCCGTGTACTGGTTTGAGGTTAGCATCTTGAGCTAAAGTACAACATCTTGGAAATGTGGAAAATCTTGGAAAACATCTTTGTTTTTGTCAACTCAGTTAGTGGTTTAACAACGTTAACAACAATTAGTAACAGAACCAAATGCTCCCTATCACTTTAGCATTTTGTAATATTGAGTAGTAGTAAAATCTAACATGGTCAAATATTCAAGACAGGCTCATTGTAAATACATGCTAACACCAAATCAAGGCCACAAAACAACCTGCTCCCTAGTCCCTTTGATTTACTTATTAGTCCACTTTGCTTTAGTTATTGTCGAATTAGAACAAACGTCTGAAGTAAAAACAGAAACATACAAAATGTGCAGTGCGGTGGAGTGCGAGGACCAGGACCAGGATTGAGAAATTTTAGGGAAGAGTTCAGTGGTTTGCTGGTCTGTATGATATACAGATACTATAAGTCCTACCTTCTTGTGGACATACTGATAGAACAATACGTACATTAAGTAACATATTTCAATTTCTTAAAAAATGTATACAGGAGGGCGACACGGTGGCTCACGGTGGCTCACTTTTGCCTCACAGCAAGAAGGTCGCTGGTTCGAGTCCCGGCTGTGTCAGTTGGCATTTCTGTGTGAAGTTTGCATGTTTATCCCTTGTTCGCGTGGGTTTCCTCCGGGTGCTCCGATTTCCGATTTTTTGTATGGATGTTTCCCAGAACTGGATTGCAGCTGGAAGGGCATCCACTGTGTAAAAGCATATGGATAAGTTGAAGGTTCATTACGCTGTGGCGACCTCTGATGAATAAAGAAACTAAGCCGAAAGAAAATGAATGAATGAATGAATGTATACAGCACCCTCTAGTGGATTTGTCATCTGAAACACGCAACAAAACGTACTCCGAGCAACAGTTTTTAGCATAACATTTTTACATAAGCGCCAGACACTGTAATCAGATGTATTCTGTTTCAAAATTAGATCCGACCGCAAGGTTGTCAAGACATTCTAACCGTTGTTGTTGTTTTTTTTTTTCCGGCAACACAAATTGTAATTGTTAACAACCCAGCGATTAGCATCTCTCCTGTGCACTAATGTGCTTCCCAAAAGGGAAATTATGGGTTTCCAAATGTGGCCGTCTCAGGTTGCGTCCTCTTCCATCTGTGATGACAACGATACCGAAATGAAAAACAAAAAACAAAAAGCGAAACAGTGACATCATCATCATTATGATCATAAGAGAAAGAGGATCCCTTGTTCAACAGGATTGATTTTGTCCCCCTCGACTATGATATGAGGCATGGTTTTGACATTTACACCGAGAGCAGAAGAGGATGACGAATGATACAGTCGGAATAACGGGGGATACAGATTAGTATTCCTGAGTGAGCCGGAGGGCCAGTGGCACAGCCAAGAATCCTGAATCCGGCGCCTGGATCCACATTTTGCCGTGTGCCGGTGGAGTGTGTAGAAGATGCCGAGCTCACTGCAGAGGAGCTCTAAACGCACAGCTTAACACCAGCGCTGGGGAGATCGGCTCCTCTCCTCTCCACTCCTCAGCTCTTGAGGAGGCAAAGGGAACGAGAGACCGCAGAGAGAGGAGGCTAAGACTGAGAGTAGACACGCTTTTTTTTTGCTTGATTTTTCCAGGCTGCTTTTTGGACTATCATCCTGTGTGTGTGTGTGTGTGTGTGTGCGTGTGTGGGATTTTTCCCAGCTCTCTCTCTCTCTCTCTCTCTCTCTCTCTCTCTCTCTCAGAACTGTCTTCTGGTTTCTGGGATGGTCTGAAGAAGACTTGATTGTGATGCGTCCTGCATGGAGGTAAGTCCAAGTGTGTATCGCTGAAGAACCAGTTGCTTTCAGGAATGAATGAAGTCGGTGTTGGGGATTTCTTTCGATTTTTTTATTATCTACCATAGATATCTAGTTGTGGGTGTGTGTGTGTGTGTGTGTGTGTATGTTCAATGCAATTCGAGACATCTCCTCAAGTGTGATGGGCACAGGTTGTACTGCTGGTTCTGGCCGGAACGTTGTAGGAACGTTGCCTAGCAATGTTACAATCTTCTCCGAGTGTAGAGATGTGATTTTATGCTCTGTTGGCTGACCGTGGGGCATCTTTAACGCACGGAGCACACTAAGTTCCTGATTGGTCGGACTAGAGTCTGTCTGTGGTTTTCAGAAAAAGCAAAGGAACTCGGTTTTGCTGTCTTTTTCTCTTGGCTGCTCTGTTACACACTGAGCCAAACGTCTGCTGCGTCTGCGGCTCCCTCGAAACTCTCCACACTGCAGGGGCCGAGCATCTGACAGGCTTCAGCACCTCTCGTGCGCTCGTATGTGTGTGTGTTTGTGTGTGAGACTGTGTGCTGGTGTGAATGAGATTATGTGTCCATGTGAGCGAGACTGTGTAAATATTGCCGCTCTACCTCTGTCGTTGCGTAACTGGCGTGCGAATCGTTTATAGAGCGTGTGCACGGCACTGGACCTGCGCTCTGCTAACAGATAGTGCTCTGAATCTCAAACACTCTCTCCATCACGACTCGCACCAGCCGGAAACACAATGTTCTCACCTGCAGGAGTCTTCGGGCGGGATGCTTACGAAATTAAAAACTTGTTGAATAGGTAGAGTCAATCACAAATTATAAAAGTATGCATGCCGTATGTTGTATGGTCTATGAAACGTAAAGGGATAGTTCAGCTAGAACTGAAAATTCTGTCATCATTTACTCCCCCTTCACTTGTTAAAAACCTGTTTGATTTTTTTTCTTCCTTTGAATACAAAAAGAGTTTGAAAAAAGCTGGAAATCGGTAAGCCTCGACTTTCATAGTATTTGTTTTTTACTATGGAAGTCAATGATTACCTGTTTTTAACATTTAACATTCAAAATATCTTTTGGGTTCAAAAAAAGAAACTCATCAAGGTTTGGAATCAATTGAGAGTTCATTTCATTTTTGGGTGAACTATCCCTTTAAAAATCGGCACAAACATGAAGTATGCTGCCAAGAACAAAAAGTACCACAGAGTACGCTGTTTTTAACTCTTGTAACTGCAATTTTCCCACATGTATACCATGTTTTTAAATGTAATTTTGTATTGCATTTTTATTGATTCATATATAGTTTTATTTACATTCACAATGGTAGTGTCAAGTGTTTTGGCACAGTATCCATTTTTTGGATTAAAATAATGTTGGGTTCAATAACTGACCTTTTACAGTTAAAAAGAGACAACTTTTTATGCATTTTGGTGCTCATACAACAATGATATTTGGAGGGACTAAAACGTAAAAATGGTTACAAAGTACACGTTTTTGAAAACAAACACACACTGAAAATGGTGACGTCCTGCTCATCTGCATTACGTTTAGTATATACAGTTGAAGGCTACATTATTTGAGCCCTCCTGTGAAATTTTTCTAATATTGTTTCCAAATACTTTCCAAGTGTTGTTTAACAGAGAGAGTTTTTCAACAATATTTTTAATAACTTATTTCTAATAATTACTTTCGTTTTTGCCTTGATGACTACATATTGTTTGACCAGTTATTTTGGGAAATACTAATCAGCTTAAAGGACAATTTGAAGGCTTAACTAGGTTAATTAGGTTAAATAGGCAAGTTAGGTTAATTAGCAAAGTGGAGGTGGAGGTGGAGGTGGTTGAGGAGATTCCCCCCAATGTGTAAAGTGCTATATAAATGTAAGGAATTATTATTATTATTATTAGCAAAGACGTTGGACAACGGTGGTGTGCTTTGTAGCCAATCGAAAAAAGACGGCTAATAATATATATATTTTTTTAATTTCACAGGAGGGAAAAGTGTTCATGTCTTCATACAACTTGCAAACTTTGACTTGTATTAGCAGTTAATATTTTGAATGAAGTCAGTTTAAAGAAAACTGCAGATTTCATTGGAATAACATACTCAAATATTTTGAAACATGCTAACTTTTGGTATTTAATTTTTCTGAGTTTTACTGTAAGTGGATTTGAATCCGCTAAATGCATGAAAATTAAATGTAATCATTTCATGCATTTTCCCAGTGATGGGTTGCAGCTGGAAGGGCATCCACTGTGTAAAACATATGCTGGATAAATTGGCGGTTCATTCCGCTGTGGCGACCCCAGATTAATAAAGGGACTAAGCCGAAAATAAAATAAATGAATGAATGAATTTCATGCATTCCCAGGAAAATGAACCCATGACATCGGCAATGCTACACTTAATTATTTTAAGTTTAAAAAGAATAATGGAAATGTAAAAAGCTCTAATAATTCAAAGATGTGATTTTGTTCGAGCATACGTTGTGTGTACAGAGCAAGTACCATCTTGTGAGCCACCTGTTAGTCAGAAGCAGAGTTAGTGCCGATTGAATTTGCTACTAACAATACAACAGAAAAACAACTGTTATCTGTTAAACAACTGTTTATTATTTTAGTATTGACTTAATACTAAAGTATGTTTTGAGATCCTATTTTCCAGTAACGGCAGCTTTCCCAATGGGAAGTGTGTAATTTCTACAGTACTATAATATTATCAATAGAACACATGTCCAATTAAAGGGTAAACATGCCCAATATTTCAGATTTTTTTTCATTAAATAATTTCTATAAGCTTTTAAGTAAAGTGTATATTAGATCATTTATGTTTATTAGTGTAATGTTATTAGTTGTATTTTGTTAATATACTGTAAGTGTAGTATAACTTTGTGCTTTTTAAAGTGGTTGTAGAATAACTATAAAAAGTTTTTAATTTAATTTAGTTTTTATTTTATTTTATTTAACTCCTGATAAAGCAGGAAAGCGACTGAGTGAGATATTTAACTTCATTTGTCCCACAGATTTTCATGTCCTATAATGCTTTTTTTGTCTGTTTTGTTGCTTAAATTCAAGTCTATTCATATATTTTGGTGAAAAAAAAATTACAAATTAGTAACTCAAACTGAAGAGCAATGTCAGTCATTGGAGTATGTTATTCAGCGTCTCACTTTTTGTACTTAAATATTCCAAATTTATTAAAATATGTAATTTTTTTGCCAATTGTTTTGGGTGAGGCCTCACGGTGGCGCAGTGGGTAGCACGTTCGCCTCACAGCAAGAAGGCTGCTGGTTCGAGCCTCGGCTGGGTCAGTTGGCGTTTCTGTGTGGAGTTTGCAAGTTC
Organism: Danio choprae; assembly: GCA_903798125.1. Classification (NCBI taxonomy): domain Eukaryota; kingdom Metazoa; phylum Chordata; class Actinopteri; order Cypriniformes; family Danionidae; genus Danio; species Danio choprae. The sequence continues at coordinate 2,916,815 of CAIGQW010028834.1, forward strand.
TCCCCGTGTTGGCGTGGGTTTCCTCCGGGTGCTCCGGTTTCCCCCACAAGTCCAAAGACATGCGGTACAGGTGAATTGGGTAAGCTAAATTGTCCATAGTGTATATGTGTGAATGAGTGTGTATGGATGTTTCCCAGTGATGGGTTGCAGCTGGAAGGGCATCCGCTGCGTAAAACATATGCTGGATAAGTTGGTGGTTCATTCCGCTGTGGCAACCCCGGATTGATAAAGGGACTAAGCCGAAATGAAAATGGATGGATGGATGGATGTTTTGGGTGAAATTTACTTGTAATTTGCAATCTATGCCACTTTTTGTATGTATAGATGTAACAGTAACAAGTAAATTGGGAAGCTAATTATGTAAATTTTTTTAAACCATGTATTATGTGTTGGTGTATTCCTTCACTTTGCAATTATCATGAAATATGAATTGGATGATCATACATTTCCATTGTAAATACTTAATTATAATGATATTACATTCAGATTTACACACTGCTACCCTTTTTGACAGTTTTTGCCTTGTCTAGGAAACTTCATGAGAGCACATTCAGTCCTGCACGTCACATGGTTTTGCCTGAGAACGCAGGTTGTACATCAGAGCCAGCCAATCATAGCATGCTTATTAGTATTCAGTGCACACGAGAGGGGGTTTCCTGGATGCTGTGTACATCAGTGCTGTGCTGCAGTGCAGTGGTTCCCTTCGGTTCAGCTGCTGTCTGTCAAGACGCTCTTTTCCTTTGACTTTTAGTTAGTGATACCCCACTCTCTCCCAAATGCACACACATGCACACATACTGAAGCAGACAGTAACAGAAACTGTGCAATATTCCACATCTCTTTCTCTGGGTTTGGTTTTTTATTTTTCATTTTTTTTCCCGGTCTCTGCTGTTCCTGTCTGTGTTTTGCATCTCTTTCATTCTTTCTCTGTGTTTCTCATCCTCCTCTATCGGTCCACAGAAGAGAGTGGGACGGGCCGCTCTCCCGCTTGTTTCCATGGAGACGGTGCGCGCGTGCGTATGTGCGTATATTGGAGTGTGTATGTGTTGTGCGTGTATATGCAAGTGTGTGTGTGTGTGTGTGTTTCCCTTTCTGTACGGCACATTCCTCAGAACAGAGCTGGTGTTTTTTTGGTATTTGGGGCAGATTGTGGATTCTCTGTGTTTCTGAGAGTGTGTGTAATCACTTTAGCAGCCTTTTTTGCCATTTGATGGAATTGTAATTAATTGGCAATAATTAACCATGTGCTTATGTGTGCGTGTACTGTAGGTGTGTGTGTGTGTGTGAGTGTGTGGTTTTGGTGTTTTATGAGGACACACATTTGTTTAATGACATGGGTTTGATCTTTTACAATGTTGAGGTGGTTTATGAGGATGTGTCCGAATTTGAAACGCGCAAAAATTATACTTAACAGTCTTTTGACATTCCAAATGTACCATAGGTTACCCGCAACCCAGGCTCATTAGAGATATGTGCCCAGGGCTAAATGTTTGAGAGCCAATAAATATGTACGTCTTTTTTCAGTTTTTGTTTTCACAAATCCACGTACGTTTTAATCAGTTTGACAAAAAGTTTTATTTTATTTTATTTTATTCAACCCCTGATAAAGCAGGAAAAATAAGCTGAAGTAAAGCGAGTAAGATATTTTACTTTATTTGTCCCACTGATTTTCATGTCCTATAATGCATTTTTTGTTTGTTTTGTTGTTTAAATTCGAGTCTATTAATATATTTTGAAATAAGTAACTCAAACAGTAGAGCAATGGACTGTAGGTTTCTTTAAAAAATAAAAATGTATTTTTAATGAAAAAATTAACATAAATCATTGGAGTATGTTGTTTAGCGTCTCACTTTTTGTACTCAAATATTCGCTCAGGGCTACAGAATCGAGAAATATGTACATATTTTTTCAGTTTTTGTTTTCACAAATCCACTAGAGGTCGCCATGTATGTTTTTGACAATCTCAAATATGTTACTGGGGTGTTTTTTCATATGTGCCATTGCTTGTAAATCCACCAGAAGCCGCTGTGTACATTTCTGAGAAATGTTAACATACTTTTTGTGCACATCCGCCAGAGAATCCAGAGAGCATGATATATCAGCTTTATATTGACTGACTCACACACCCCCTTCCTTAAACCCAACCAATAGTGTCGGTTGCAAACTAGCAAACAAGAAGAGAAAAGCTGTCGCGGCCTCTGAAAAGCTTTTTTTTTTGTTGTTGTTTAATTTTACCTGGTTTCTGGAACTGTCCCTTACCAGTCTGAGTCCCAAGTCTGATACTGTACATGGCAAGCTACCAATCAAACCAGTCATGCCAGAAAAGCCATGCGTATATAGGTAATTGATCAGCTTTACCGCCTAATAGCATTTGTTTTACACATAAAATGCAGCATATATGTACCCCCGGGCACATATTTCTCGATTCTCAAAAATGTAGCCCTGGGCACATTTTCCTAATGAACTTTTGTTGGTTTCCTGGGAGCATTAGGTTTAGGAGTAGGGGAAGGATAAGGCAATATAATAAGTGTTTTTTACAGTATAAAATACATTACGCCTATGGAGAGACCTCATAAATCATCATGTTTGATGGCTTGACCTGGTTTACCTTTGTTTGGTCGTCATGTGGAAAAATGGCTCACCAATCATACAGAATGAAGTATTAACATATAAATGTAAAACTGCAGAATGTCTTTAGTGAGGGTTGTGTTTAGGCGTAGGGTTGGGAAGAGGAGTATGTTCTGCATAGTAAAAACATCATTGTCTATGGGTAGTTCCCATATAAAATGAAAGCCCAGCATGTGTGTGTGTAGGTGGGTGGGTGGCAGCTAACAGGAGTGGGTGATGACCAGCTCCGCTCCACTCGAATCCGCTGTAAGACTGTGAATCTCCACCGTAATGAAGCAGATGATTGTGCGGCTGCTCTCTGCATTTATATTTAGATTTACAAAAGGCTGATGACACATCGGGCCTTAGATCGTGACATCTGCCCTCAGCCCAGCTCTTTTTAATGACTCAGCAGATAATTACCATGAAGGGTCAGCGGCGCTGCTTCGATTGTGTCAGATCAAGCGGAAAAGAAATATGACTCTTAAACTTCCAGTGAACATCAGGTATTTTGGGATTGCATCAATGCATCACTTTGAAATATTCATTCATTCATTTTCTTTTCGGCTTAGTCCCTTTATTAATCTGGGGTCGCCACAGCGGAATGAACCGCCAACTTATCCAGCATATGTTTTACGCAGCGGATGCCCTTCCAGCTGCAACTCATCTCTGGGAAACATCCATACAACTCAATCCAAACATCCATACACACTCATTCTCACACATACAGTACGGACAATTTAGCTAACCCAATTCACCTATACCACATGTTTTTGGACTTGTGGGGGAAACCGGAGCACCCGGAGGAAACCCACGCAGGTCATCGGTTAGAGGGGATTGTTCAGTTAAACATAAGAGAACTGCTTTTGGACAATCAGTTTTTTCAGTCAGAGCAGCAGAAAAATGGAATAAAATACCAGTGCATATTAGAGAGAGTACCACTTTTAATCATTTTAAAATTGTGCTTAAAATTTGGCTTAAACAAAATCAAATATGCAACCATTAATTTGATTTCATTTTATTGAGTATGATGTGTATTGTGCTGTTTTTAAAATTGTTAAATTTGTTACAACTTCCTGCCTAGGGACTACAGATGTAAATTAGCTTTATTGCTAACTCAGGTACAACATGTCATGTTGTACATTGTCCCTGTATAAATAAATAAATAAACAAATAAATAAACAAAAATAAACAAACACGGGGAGAACATGCAAACTCCACACAGAAATGCCAACTGACCCAGCCGAGACTCAAACCAGCGACCTTCTTGCTGTGAGGCGAATGTGCTACCCACTGCGCCACCATGCTGCCACTTTGAAATACTTGATGTTTATTTTGGTCAGTCATGTTTTTTTTTGTTTTAAGCAATTATGTTTAAAAGTAAATATTTAATTTATGTTATATCTTATTGTAAATTTTTAAATAAATGATTTTTATAGCTTGAACGCCATATAATATACTATTTGTGACCCTGGACCACAGTCCTCTTATGGTGTAAGGGTATATATTTCGCAATAGCCATGGGACTCAAAACCATTGATTAGGATATGGAGTAAAGATCTAGTTCCATGAAGAAATGTTGTAAATTACCTGCTCTAAATATATCAAAATGTAGCTTAATTTTTGTTACTTAATTAAATAACTTAAATTACTTAATTAAATTTTAATTATAACAACTTTAAAGGTGGTTTTCTCAATATTTAGATATGTAGAACCCTCAGATTTAAGATTTTCAAATAGTTATCAACTAAATATTGTCATATCCTAACAAACTATATATCAATGGACAATGTACTTATTTAGTGATATAGCTTCCAAAACGAACCCCTATGCTTGAGAAAGTCCACAGACAAAAAAAAAACATGGTTGTTTCGACCCAAATTTGGGTCAAATATGGACAAATCCAACCACTTGTTTTTAAAATGTCATTTTAATTATTTGAAAATGTAACCCAATAGTTGCATTTGTCACACCTAGAATTTTTAAAGTAGGCTGTTGTGAGCCCGTATGTGTGTGAATGAGAGTGTGTGGATGTTTCCCAGTGATGGGTTGCAGCTGGAAGGGCATCCGCTGCGTAAAACATATGCTGGATAAGTTGGCAGTTCATTCCGCTGTGGCGACCCCAGATTAATAAAGGGATTAAGCCGAAATGAAAATGAATGAATGAATGTTGTGAGCCCACATGAATTATACTGTAACGTACTATATATATATAATTGTATTTACAACATATTGATAATGAAAGCTACAACCTACTGTAGTGTTAACAATCATGAGTACTGTAAAACTGTAAATAAACTGTCACAGAAGAGGGCCGAGACCAGAGCTGTGAGTATGAATACACTGGACATTGAGTAAGGGAAGGTGAAAGGTTTTATGGAGCTGGAGTGATGAGCAGGGATGACGTGCAGGTGTGTGAGTGGTCAGAATTCAGGTGAGGGGGATCTTGCTGATTGTGGTGACTGTGAGCGGGGTGTTTCATGTGATTAGGAGTGGAGAGAACCTTGCCTGGCTGTGACATAAACACTGTAGTATACTGGGGTGCATTGTAGTATAATATACTCTACAGTTGTAGAAAACCATGCTCATTGGGTAATTTATTTATATGGTAACACTTTATAATAATGGTCCATTAGTAATTAGTAATACAATTAGAAATACATTTATTGCGGTATTTATTTAACTTTATTCAGCTTTGTTAACTTGTTAGTTCACATTAGTTCATGTTAACTCACTGTGCATCAATAATGATAACAAGCGCAACTTTGGATTTTAATAATGCATTAATTAATGTTGAACTATGATTCATAAATGCTGTACAAGTACTCTTCATACTTAATTCATGTAAATACATCAAGTAAATACATTAACATTAACTAATGGACCATTATTATAAAGTGTTACCATTTATATTACTAAAGTTGTTGTGATACCATAGCAACTTTAGAATTACCACAACATGTTAATTCAAGTACTTTACTATAGTATAGTTCAAAAACTCTGCAGTATTTACAATAAATTACTATAGTATTTTTTCATAGCGCAAGGCTGTGTCCGAAAGCTGGAGATGCTTCCTCCAATGGGTGCATTGGAAGGTAGGAATGCATCAAGGCATCTGAAATCTAATCTAACGTCAGTTCCTGTCTTCTGAGATACCATCATCTGTTCGATTTTTTTAAAGGCAGTATGGATTTATCCTTTGGTGTCTTTGAAATTCTACAATCCTGTGCTCTCCATTCCTGACAGTTAAGATAAAAAAAGAAAAGAAAGTGCCATTGAATGGCTGTGGTTTGTTGTCATCAGCTTTTTTCACTTTTTGTAATTTCTAACAAGAAGTTAGTTCCTACAGCTTTAGTGTATGCGGCAGCCAGGGCCTAATTGTTAAAGATTTAGACTTGTGATCCAAAGGTCAAGGTTTGAGTTCTGGCATAGGCAGGGTTTTTTTATTTTTTTTTGGGAGTGAATAACCAGCACTCTCTTCCACCCTCAATACCACGGCTAAGGTGAGTTCCTTGAGCATGGCATCTGGGTGTGTGTTCATGGTGTGTGTGTATGTGAGTCGCTTTGGATAAAAGCATCTGCTAGATGCTAAATGTATCCCAGCATGCACCTTGATGTCAAAACGACATCAAATTGACATCAAGCGTGATGTCAAAAAACACGTCAAAAATTCAAATCTATTTGATGTCAATACCTTGATGTCTATTTGACATCTACACATCGATGCTCTGTTGACCACCAAAATAACGACAAAAAATATTGTAATATAAGAAATGTTTTATTTATCTGTAAGTTACAGTTCCAAATACCAAATGAACACAGGATTTTGTATCCCTAAAATGCATGTAAACTACCTTGATGTCAAAATGACATCACATAGACATCTTACATTGGCGTAAAAAAGAACATCAAAATTAAGAACAGTCCTGTAATCGATTGTTTTTTGATGTCAATGTTAGATGTCAATTTGATGTCACGGTAGTCAATTGACATCAAACCTTTTGACTAGGTTGACCATCAAAGTTTTACTACTACAGTACTAATCTTTAGAAATTTTATCAAGTTGTTGAAAGTTTTGCTAACAGATGATCCAAAACACAAAATGTCCAACATTGGCTCATTCTGAAAACGTAGCCCTATATATATTTCTAGAGATCGCCATTTATGTGGCCAGAAGTACGTATGGCTACCTTTCGTCTTTAAAACAAATGTACCTCCTGGGACGTATTTGGCGCTCTCCAGAAATGTATATAGCTGTACGTTTTCAGAATAAGCCTGAGTTGCAAATTTCAGATGCCATAGGTTTTAATTAACTCAACAATGACAGTGCACAAGATTAATTATGAGATTTATGTTTTAAAGTAAACAGTTTAATCCAAGTCTTCTGAAGGTACATAATAATTTTTTTTAGATTAATATATATTCGTTTTTTGTCTTTCTTCAAATTTTATTCACACTAACAGTAAGTAGATGTTGACAAATGACTCTATGATTGCAAAAAAAATTCCATCATAAATAAGGTTAAAGGTAAATGTTTGATTGAATTATTTCATATTTTCACTGGAAAGAAGTGTGTTCAGGCAAGAGAGCACATCTGCTCTCTTGCCTGTGTGTAGGACAGCACTCCAGACCAATCAATGACCGTGTCCACTACTTAGGGAAGGTAATGAAGTGTGACAATGTTTAACCAAGGTACAGAATAAAAAACAAGGTTTCAGAATAAAATAATCCCAGATTTGAAATTTTTTACTGCAGCTGCTGTTTTGTGTAGACATGAACAGAGATTGCGTAATAAGATTTAGAGTTAATTGCTGATTTAAGGGCGGCTGAGATAAAAGACAAAACAGAAGGCTCTCTAAATAGTGCTTAGTTAAGTCTGTGAATGGCTTTTTACTTATTCAGATATATCTCCTAGCATTTACTTTAAAATAAAGTGTTTAGTTTTTTGGAGTTTGCACCTGTGTTTGCGTCGGTTTCCTCTGGGTGCTCCGGTTTCCCCTACAGTCCAAAAATTGGCCGAGTGTGTGTGAATGTGAGTGTGTAACATTGACATGGATGTTTACCAGTACTGATTTGCGGCTGGAAGGGCATCCGCTGTGTAAAACAAGCTGGAATCATTGGCGGTTCATTCCGCTGTGGCAACCCCTGTCAAAATCCCTGACAAATAAGGGACTAAGCTGAAGGAAAATTAATGAATGAATGTTTAGGTTTTGGTTTGAATGCAGCTTAAAAGAAAGTAGTTAATGTGTAATAACGTATTTGTAACACACTATTACACACTTTAGTGGGAACTGAAATAATATCCCTGAAATAAACTGAGCAGAAAGTGTAAGTCACAATATTATTGTACACTTTTTTTTGGTGTAAAATCATAAATTTATTTTTTTAATTCATAATAAAGCATACCATTAGGTTTTATAGAGGTGTAATAGTGTAAAAAACTAAAACTCACAATCATGTTATTCTAAACTCATATAACTTATTTTTTTCTGTGGAATGCAGAATACATTATTTACCAAAATCTTCCAGCTGCTCTTTTCCTTACAATAGCTGGGTTTCTGTGCATTTTGAAAAATTGCATGAGAAACAAATGAATAAAAATCCCTTAATTCACAAAAAAAGTTTTGAATCTTGCTTGAGGTGGATTTGGAATATGGAAATGATGGATACCCATTTGCTGAATAATTTCTGAAGTAGCAAACATTACATCCACTTGACTTCATTATGCTTGCCTTGTTTACTCTTGGTTACTTGGTTACCAATACTCCAGCGAGCCACTCTAACAACTGGATGGAAACACCTAATTCACATTTGGGATTTTTTATTTTAATTTGGCAAACTTTGTAAAGATTCCCTTCATGTTATTCTGAAAACTCACCTCATGACAATCAATCAGTACTTTCAGTAAAAACTCAGAATGTAGTGAATGAATTGTGTTTAATTAAAACTTTTGCTCAGTTTTTGAGTGTGTAGTTTTCCATTTGTTTTCATTTGATGGATATATACTGTAGCACATTCAGACTGACACCTAGTTTTGTGTCCAACTGAAAGAGATAAGTAATATGGGGTTTAAATAAAAAAGATTTTTCACTTTTTCACTTTTTGAATCTTTCTTGTTGGATTGCAGTGAGGGCTAGAACAGGCCTGTGCTTGTCTTTCCTTTGGCCACAGACTGAAGAGTTCCTCCATTTCTAGCTCTTTTGCCAAGTGCCCTGCCGGTTTTCAATAGGCTGCGTGTCACGTTCACTTGGGAAGACAAGATTGGGCCATGCGAGAGAGGACTGTTAGCAGGACGAGACCGAGAGCAGTCAAATGTCAAGCAAGCAGCAGATGGTAGAGCTTGTTTACTCTTTCTTCAGACATTTTCAGCTTTCTCTTAATGATTGATCTTACTGAACCTCTGGAGTCTTCAAGCATGTTGCGGAAAAGATCAGTCTCATGTTTTATACAAAATTTGTTTTGTATATAAGAGGCTGGCTTCAAAAGGCAGTCAATCCCATAGACTCCCCATGTTAAAATGGCCAAATTCATTTTAGAAAAAAAAAAAAAAAAGTTTATAGCCTGGTACAAACATATTACCCTTTATAACAGCTGTGAGGGGGTGACTTTTTTAGTTGAATTTATATTAAGCTTTAAATTCTGCATAATTAAGGGCATGGCCACTTAAGCAACATCATGTTATCTCAGCTAATTCTAGCCCCTGATCTTGGCATAAGTGTATCATTTGTTCTTTTGGTTTTATGTGGCTTTACACAGTCTATTGCGTTCTTACAATTATCAAATAATATGGCATTTTTTTGCAGTTATTTTGCTCACAGACCATTCACATCTGGCCTCTATATTTTTTTTTTCCTGGTGAGTGATATTCTTATGTAATTTTATTTATACATTTATTTGTTTGGATGTAAATGATTTATTTATTATTTATAATTTTAGTTAGAACTTTAATTTTAGTTAGAACTCCAGAATCTGACAGATTGATAAGCTGTAGGTCATAAAACTTCATCTGAACATCATCTGAAACTTTATCATATAATGCTATGCCCTCATTAAATACAGCTAGCTTTTACTACACAGACTATATTTGAAGTATGTAGAAGTAATTCCAGCCAATTTCACAATAGACACGTTAAACTGATAAAGCATTTTGCATTCTGATGTGCTCTAAACAGACGGCAAGTTGAGAACTGCTCCTTAAAACCCATCACATTCTGGATGCAAATAGCTTGTCTGTTTGTGACACATAGCCATTTGTAGCTCCACCCTCTGGTCATTTGAATTTAAAGCGACAGTCACCAAAATGGCACAGTTATGTTCAGAGCCTAAAAGGGGCAGTTTCAAAGAGTTATAAAATATTAATTGTGGGGTATTTTGAGCTGAAACTTCACATACACACTCTAGACATCAGACTTAATTTACTACTTGTAAAAAAGGGAAAATTTTTCATGTTTCAGACTTAGAGGACATGATTTTATATTATAATAACACACACACACGCACGCACGCACGCACGCACGCACGCACGCACGCACGCACGCACGCAC
>CAIGQW010028834.1:2932789-2946763 GCA_903798125.1 Danio choprae
TATATGAGCAATATCACACTCGTAGCAGTGTGATATAGCTGTATATCAGCAGTGGTGGGAGGCGTGCGTTGGCTCGAGGCCACAGGACGAGTGCCTTAGTGCCCTCCACCAGTGACAATATACAGCTGTATCACACTGCTACGAGTGTGATATTGCGTTTATACAACAGTTCAACGGCATAATTGTGTATATAAAATTTTAAATCAAACATGGAGAGTCTCAAAAACCCTTTTGTACGAGGAACTACTTTCTTCTGCTGTTCATACACATCTGCAGCTGACCATCAGAACAGCAGAAGCTGTTACTAATTCACCAACGTCACTTTAGAGCTAGTGTTTGAATGATTCTCTAGCGTAATGTCTAAAGTGATGACAAAACAGGTGATTTTTCTCACATTTTAAGATTATAAAATGGCATGAAATGCCATCAGTCTACAGCGATTTCTCAGTATTTCTCTGTTGCAATCGGGATATCACAATAATTAACCCAGAAAAAGCCAAAGCAAAGCAAACACTACCAGATTCCTATGGTATAAATACAGCACTACAACATATAAAAAATAGAAAAACTTAGAATGTCACTTACCTGTTTTATAATGATTTGACCAGCTGTAGTTTGAAATGTACAGAGTTTAAAGACTTATTTTGTGGTCTCTGTCGTCATCTTGTAGTTTTTTTAATATCTTTATTGCATTTTAACTTTGCACTTCAGGTAATACAGAAGTAAAATCAATATTAAAACAAGCATAACAACAAAAAAACAAAAAACAAACAAACACTCTAATTTACGTAACAGTTTGCATCAATATATTCAAGTTACGACAACATCTAACAAAATGAAGTTCAGACAACAAACTTTATTATGTTAGCCAAATGACCTTTTCCTCTTCAATCAGAGGCATTTTTACATAGCATAAACTCCATTTTTTAAGTTGAGTACTCAAAAAATTAAGTTGTTGTTTTTTTTTTAATTAAAATTTTAAATAAATTCAGTGTTATGTATTTAATTACCATAATTATACATGCAAGTTTTCAAGTTTAGAACCTATAATAAATTAAGTAGCTGAAATAGTTTCATTCTTTTCTATGTTTTCAAATTTACTGTTCATTTAGTTGCTTGTAAGAAATACATTCAACAACAACAGTTTTGTTTTCCAGTAACTCTTTATTTATTTTAAACCACAGTTTTTCAGTATTTTACAAAACAAAAACGTGTACTTTCTCATAATAACAAAAAACATCAGTGTGTGGACTTAAAAATACAAAACAACATAAAGTGCAACATAAAGAGCAAAATCTACTCTGAAATAAGTCTTCAGAAAATAATGTTCTCGAGATGAATTACTTTTGCACTGGGCTTCAGTCCATCAAGTTTGAGAAACTTTACAAGTATATTTAAGTTCCTTGAGATTAGATTCAGAGCATATATTATGCCCATCAGCAGAGCACAGCACCTTGACATATCAATTCCATTTAGGATTCTCATGCCCTCAACCATGATGGTTTTCGTCTTGTGGTTCAATTCCAAAGTAGACTGATCACCAATGATGGCAACTTGCCTTTCAAGGTCCTCCTCAAATTCTTGTGTATTCTTGTAAAGCAAGAAAAAAACTTTTTTGAGTCAAAAACACTGCTAACATCAACTGTATTTACCAGGAGTAGCCAACAATCTAGTGGAATGGAGAAAATTGATGAAAATTGATTTGTGAGTAAAATTGAGTTATCAACCCAATTTCTTTGGGTTGCTACAAGTTAAATATTGTTTCAAACTAATTGACAGACATATTTACCTTTAAATTAGCCACAGTTTTTAGTTAATGTATTTATCAATATTTTCCTGTTGTGAAAACTTAATAAAATTATTCTGACAACTTAAAAGTTTTAATCTAATCAGCAATTTAGAATTTTTAAGTTACAACAATGTATTAAACTATGTAGTGGTAACAGACCTCTTAAGTTTGATTGTTTAGAGTGAACAAACAAACAAAAAAAACTGTATTTTACATCAATATTTATGACCTCTCTTCTTACTCATCTATTAACACATTTCCAACTCCACCACATTTTATGAACAATCTGAAAGGTCCTGAAAGGTCCCCAAACTCCCTGAAAAATCTTGTATCTATCTCATAATATATAGGTTACCTTTTCCATTGACATGTTTGTAACCATATCTTTCAGCCAACATTCTATACTTGCTGTACAGACATTTTTCCAATTTAAAGAAATACTCTGTTTAGCTTGAAGAATACATATATTTATAAATTTACATTCAGTCTTTTTAATCTTGATTTTCTTTAGGTTATAAATAAAATAAAAAAATCTGAAGTGACAGTGGAATATTGACACAAAGTATCTTCTCTAGTACCTTTAAAGTCATTGCATCTTATACAGGTGTCCGGAAGGTTTACTTATTATTTTTTACTTATTTATTACTTATAACTTAGAATGTTGGAATACATTTTTGTTGTCGTTGAGTGATTGTGAAACTATTGCAGAATATTTTACTGTATGTTTGATTAGATAAGAGACATAATAAATATAAACCCTAAATAAATAACAATAAGCTTTTTAACTGGTACCGCTGTTGTATGAAATAATATGTAGAAACTGCTTGTTATTAGATGAATGAGCCCATAATGCTAATAACAGTGATCTCAACAGAGCACTTAGAAATCAGACTCTCGTTGCTTCTGCTAGAAATGGTCTTCTTCAGATTCTGTGAGACCGAATTCCTTTTTTTTGCCAGCTTTTCTGGACTGACATGTCTTGTTATTGCAACATTATAAGCCCTAGGGGTGAAAAACAAAGATTTTTCACGTTCATACGTTTATAACAACAACAAAAAAAAACCAAGTATTTTTCACACTTATACATTTATGAAGTAGCTCATATACTGTAGCACTGGGCTTCGCTGCAGGGCTTTCGCTCAAATGTGAGCTGCAAAGACTTTCGATCTTAATGTGACAACTTCATTACCTCGTTCGCATGGGTGGAATCCCAGGAGTGCTGGCTTGTTTTTTTTTTTCTTTTTTTCTGGCTGTTGAGACACTACAATTCATCGTCTGGTATAAATACATTGGATCAGCTCATGGGGAACATTTGACTTCAATCTAAAGGCGCAGTATATGTATATTTGTTTCAGTAAAATATCCTAAAAACACTAGAACAGTGTTATGCATTTTGCTGACTTGTGTACTTACATTATCCCAAATGTTTCGAAGGACTGTTCAAATCCAGAAAAATATTACATTTTAACTAGTGACACAGACTTTGACCTTTGTTTTTTATAGTAGAAAAAGTGTTTTATTAGATTAATGTTAAAATATCAACCCAGACTCATTTTGTTTACATACCTCTATATACATTTCTGGAGAGTGGCAAATATGTCCCAGGAGGAATGTTTTTATGCAGTTTTTGTTTTCGCGAATCCACCAGAAGCCGCTGTGTACGCTTTTTGAGATCTCAAATTTATCTCACGAGTGCCATAAGAACATAAGAACAGCTGTTCCCGCTGTCGACTGACTGACTGACCGATCGAATGACCCACCCTCCTTCTTTCCTAAACCCAACCAGTAGTGTTTTCAAAAGCAATCCAGAAAAAGAAAAGCCATTGCGGCAGCCTTATTTTTAACACGTTTTCATATTTTACCACATTCTCACCCTGTTATTTACTTGTTTATTTTATTTTTTGGCTTTTGTTTTTGTTTTACCTGCTTTCTGGAACCGTTCCTCACTGGATTCGCAACCCATTGTCGCAGTCAACTTTGCATCTCAAGTCCGCCAACGTACGTGGCGAGCCACTGGACAAACTAGTAACAGCGAAAAAGCCGGGAAAAGGAATGACGTCATACCGCCCCGTAGTGTTCGTTTTAAAGATGAAATGCAGCCATACATTCATCTGGCTACATAATTTGCTATCTTTAGAAATGTATATAGGGCTACGTTTTCAGAATGAGTTGTATGTATTGAGAGTTAGGGTTGGGTATCGGTTATTTCGATACCGGTGCTAAATCGATTCTTTTAAAACGGTACCGGTGCCAAAACTGTGCCTGAACCGATACTTTTGAGCCACAAAATTATGGTGGATGACTCTAGAAAAATCTTTTTTTAACAAAAAAAATATTTTAATAATTTTAATTGAACAATATAATCAAAGTTTAATGTATACAACAAGTCATATTTTATATATTTGAATTGAATTGCAATAATAAATTTTTTTGATCATTTGTTTGTTAGCATAAATGTAAGATTTGCACTATGCAATTAACATTACATCAGCTTACTACTAACCGGTGGACAGGCTGTCATCAAAATCAAGGAACACCTCTTTGTTCTAGGGTTGATCTCTATATAGATCAGTGGTTGGGGCTTGTAACTACATTTATATGAACATCAGTAATCTAATTAATTGCCTTAATCTGAATAAGACAATAATATGATTAAGGTGTTTACATAAATTGCTTTTTTGAAATGTTCCTTTCATGATCCCGTTTTACATGTTATAGCACATAGATTGATTAACACCGTTGCGTCACCACACTATCCGCATGTAATTTCGGGTGTTTAATTTTACATTTTTTTGACTTTAACTGCAGTTCGGCAGTATCACTTTCATTCAGGAACATTTCATTCATGCCCTGCGTGACAAACAGGTTTTGGATGTATGTATGAAGTAAGGACTGGTGGAAGAGTGTTGTTTTAATGGAATTTGATACTGCATGCTGAATGGAAGAAAAGTAGACTCTTAATCAGAGTATTGTCCTAATCACAATAAAATCAGAGTATTGGTGTCCATGTAAATGCACTTAGTGAACATGTCAGATGATGTCGCAAGCTGTCAAAGACAATGCATTCCTCTGCCTTTAAGTTGATTCCCTGAGCCCTCAAATGTTTCATTACGTTTGACGTGTTTCTCCTCTTACACGCAACTTTTGTAAAGCATCTGCTTCACTTTGCTGTGTCAGAATCTTTGCTTGTAAAATATAGCCATACTTCAGAACACTTAGTGTTTCTCATCGCTGACAGTGTCCATATCCCTTAAAGTTGTTTAAAATGAAATGTTTAGAGATGGTGTGACACAATGCATATCTATATGTCCCTTTGATGCACCCCTTAATGCTTCTTACGTTCTTGTCTCAGCACCAGTGGCACCGAAAATTGGCACTGAAATTCATATGCTTATTCGATCCGGTCCATACCGGTTTCGGTACCCAACCCTATTGAGAATGTTGTAAAATATTCTCCACACTAAGAAACAAATGGTTCTGTTCATAGAAATTGTCTTTAAGGAACTCAAAATGGTTCCTGTGTGGAATTACTTATTTCTTAGAATCTAGAAATCAAAATTTCAGTTACGGTCTGAATTACTGTATGTACATTATTTGCTGTATGTTTTTAAGACATTATTTAAAGACTCTTAAGCTGTGTAGTGGCAGATATAAAAAAATAATACTGTCTCTGTATATGCTAAAACACTTTTTATGTTTGACAATGTGTTTAGTATTATTGCCGTTATTAATACTTTTACTATAATCATTAGCAAGAAAAATACATTGTTTTTATCTTTTACTTTGACGCAGAGTGAAGTGCACTTTAATGTCCCGTTTCTCTCATGTTTGGGGCCAAAGATCAGAGCAGAAGCTTCAATCACAGAAGACGAAAGTGACTCAGATGACATATTTCATCCTAGTGCTCTTGAGATGATGGACTTGTTTTTTTTATTTTATTTAAAGAACAGTAGTCGGTGACTGAAATGCAGTGTATGCTAAATAAACAAACAACGTATATATGAGGGCTGTCAAAGTTAACATGTTAACGCTTGCGATTAATCTGAAAAGGTTAACGAGTTCATATTTCTTTAATGCAAATTAATTGTTTGATACGTTTTGACCCCAGCTTCTTGCTATCATCTCAGTTCTATCATTGTATGATGGATAATATGATAATATATGTGTGCTGAATGCCAAGAATTATTGGTAACATTTTAGTTTGGGTCACAATTCATGCTATTAACTACTGGCTTATTGCTTGCCGAATATTAAGATATTCACTTTTCATTAGTCATTATAAAGTATGATCTTATTCTACATTCTTAATCATACCCAAAACCTAAACCTAAACCCAACTTCTACCTTATTAATAAACAGATAATTAGTAGTTTATTAAGCTAGTAGTGTTAGTTTGTCAATGATTTGTTAATACCTTGATTTGTGACCTAAACTAAAGTGTTAAAAAATTATTATAAAAGGGTGTCCTTCCATCAAAGCACAACATGTCTGGAGTAGCATCTTCAGGTCAAATATATTTTTGCAGATGTTAGCAAAATGTCAGTGCCGAGACAGAACCAACCTGCCGAACCCGTCAAAAGACATTGGATGAGAGCATCAATGAAGTCTGTTAACAAAAACAACTGCAAAGGGAAATAATCACTAAATGAATCTCCACACACTGCAGACCCATCAACATTGTTCAGGACCATACCTTTGATGGGAACATTTGGTATATGAACATAAATGGTACGACATTGTAAAAGCTTAAAAAACATGAGTTAGTTTGCAGAAAGCCCTTCCCTTGCACTTACTAGAAACCACTGGACACCAGTATGTGACCAAAACTACCTCAATGTAACAGCTCAGCTAATCGATGACAACTGATATCTGCGTTTATTCACTTTAGACAACTAAAACATAATAAATGATGATAATAATAATAAGACAATAAAACCTAGATGATCTGTTTCCTTAAACTACCCATTCTCATGCATTTCTTTACTGCAACACTGCATATTTACAGTTAAATACTATATTTTAAATGTGCGAAATTTGCAAACGACGATCATGCTGCCCTCACGAAAGGGGGGGGTGTCGCAGACCAAAGTGAAAAGCAGGTGTCGCAGACGAAAGTGAAGAGCTGGGGGGGAGGGGTTAGGAGTGGAGTGTGGTGTCACGGACAAAAGTGAAGAGCAGGAGGGGGGGTGGCGGATGCTGCCCTGTATATATACTGTATATAATCATATGATAGAATTCTAGAATATAGAAACTTAATAAAGGTGCTTTCTGTATAACACAGACTCATTGACATGCTTGAGCCTACATTTTTATGAAACCGCAAAAACATAGTTCAGCAGTTTCTAGGCAAAACGAATGCTGACCCCAACAACTTTTGTTCTTTTTCACGCTAATTATATTCACAGAGACATATTATTGTAGAATAAAGGATTGTTTTTCATGCAGTTCTTGGCACAACACCAAATGAACACCACAAAACAACTTAATGGTGTCTGTGATTTTTTTATCAAATACGTAAAACTGTGTGGTCGCAGTTTACTTTGCTTTTTAAAACACTAAGCACCTCCTTCTCATGGATGTGTACAAGAAGAACGTGTATCTGAAACGTACAACAAAACATACCCTAAGTAACGTATTTCAGATTCACAAAAATGTAGACAGCACCCTCTAGTGGATTTGTCCACTGAAATGTGCAACAAAATGTACCCGGAGCAATGTATTTTATGTTTTGCAAAAATGTACATTGAGTATTTATAATGTCCACCCATTTATAATGAGCCTGGGCTGTTTCAGTCACTGTTGCATACAACTAAAAACATTTACATATTCAACCCTGCACCTGTATTTTTTGTTGCACAGTAGACCAATAACATAGATGATGTTGCACAAATGATATTCTCAAACATTGAAACATGGCAAATGTGAGTACATTTTGTAAAATTTGTATGTATGGTAATCGTGAATTTAACATCAAATTTTTCTTGCTTCTCCTTAATTAGTGTCCCGCAATATTTGGAACGCTATATCACTGCAACTTTTTAATTTAGTGGTTCATTTGTATGAATTTGTATGATCTCATTCATACAATTAAGTATGATTTGCTCATCCCCCAACGACTGAATTCATATGAATTAGTACAAATTAGCCAGTAAACTCAAATAGTTACGTTTCCCCATGAGATCAGGCTGATTTGTCTATATACATTTTCTCTGTGCTACAAGCTTAGCAGTGTTTTACTAAATAGTTGACATGATGTTCCCAACACAGGCTCATTCTGAAAACGTAGCCCTGTGCACGTTTCTGGAGACCGCAAATATGTGGCCAGAGGTACGTATGGCTGCATTTCATTTTTTAAACAAATGCTACGAGGCGGTATGTTGCCGTTCCTTTTCGCGTTTACCAGCTGACCGCATACCTCTATATGGATGGCTTTCCCGCTGTAACCAGTTTGTCCCGCTAGCTCGTCATGTACGTCGGCGGACTTGAGACGCAGAGAGGAGTTGACTACAACGATGGGGTTCAAGTTCGGTGAAGAACGGTTCCAGAAAGTAGGTAAGACAAAAACAGAATTCAAAAAATTAAATAAACAAGTAAATAACAGGGTGAGAATGTGGTAAAATCTGAAAACGTGGTAAAAATCAGACGAGGGCTTTTCTTTTTCCTGGATTGCTTTTGAAAATTGTTGCTTGGGTTTAGGGAAGTGGGTGGGCGGGTCAATCAATACAATTGGTTGGGTATAGGGAAGGAGGAGGGCGGGTCATTCGATCGGTTAGTCAGACATTCAGTCAGTCAAACAGTCGGTCAACAGCGGCCTCTGGTGGGTTAACGCAAGAATGGCATGTGCGAATGGCACTCGCGAGAGAAATTTGAGATCTCAAAAGTGTACACAGCGGCCTCTGGTGGATTCGAGAAAACAAAAACTGCAAAAAAACGTACCTCCTGGGACGTATTTTGTGGTCTCTAGAAATGTATCCAGAGGTACGTTTTCAGAATGAGCCTGGGTTGAACGTTCCTTAAGTCACAGCAACAGATGCCACAATATCAGCAGCCACAACAGAGCGTTTGTCCTGAAGTGATGTGCTTTATGATGGATGAAATTGGTTTGAGTGTCTGTCTGAGCCGTGGTGTGGAAGTAAATGCATGTCTTGACCCCATTTCCCATCCACCTCTGCTGTCTTGTAAATAAAGCCTAAAATAGTCAAATATAAATTTTAAAGGACATTTACTTGTGTGTGAAGAAAAAAAAAAGATTTTTGCTGCTTATTTAAAAACTACTTATTTAAAATGAGCTGAGGGTTTTTTGGGACAACTTAATTGTTTTATGTTCGATCCACTTAAATTTGTAAAACCAGGCTCATTCTAAAAAAGCAACCACTATATACATTTCTGGAGACCGCAAAATACGTCCCGGGAGCTACATTTTTTTGCAGTTTTTGTTTTCGCGAATCCACCAGAGGCCGCTGTGTATGCTTTTAGAGATCTTAAATTTCTCTCGCAAGTGCCATTCACGCCTACTGTTCTCGCGTAAATCCAACAGACTGACTGACTGACTGACCAATCAACTGACCCACCCTTCTCCTTCCCTAAACCCAACCGAAAGTTTTCAAATCAAATCCAGAAAAAGAAAAGCCCTCGCCTGATTTTTACCACGTTTTCAGATTTTACCACATTCTCACCCTGTAATTTGCTTGTTTATTTTATTTTTTGCCTTTTGTTTTTGTCTTTTCCTGCTTTCTGGAATCATTCTTCGCCGGACTTGAACCCCAATACGCACTTCTGGCTACATAATTCGCGATTTTCAGAAATGTATATAGGGCTACGTTTTCAGAATGAGCCTATGTTGGTTAACTTAATCGATTTCTGTTGGGACAGCATGAATGAATTGTGTGGAACCCTACATTTTGTACATAGCTCAAACAACAAAACATTTGACAGTTTCTGTACAAAGTCACTGAGAAATTGAGGGCATTGAGAAATCAGGTAAATCTAGGTTGCATTGCAGAGTTTGTGCAGATCTACAGTATGTCTCTTGATTTCATCAGATTATTTCTGAAGACAAAAGAAAAAGTGTAGCTACTTACGCTTACAGTTGTGGAATCATTAAGGTTTTAAAATGCTTTTTGAATGATCCTTACTAAAGGAACTTTCATTTGCTTAAAAAACAGCAAACATGGTAATGTTTGTCTTATGTTGCGTGATAGCCAAAAATCAATGGCATAGATTTGCTCTTGACATTGGTGTGGACCTATGCATCCCCCACCCCTACCTCAAGGAACGAATATCGTGTTGCTTTTTAAATGTTGCAAAATCACTTTACATTAATACTAGCAATGATATTTATTGGAATCCACTCTCAATACAAATCATTCATTCCTTCATTCATTCATTCATTCATTTTCCTTTGGCTTAGTCCCCCCTTTTTTTATCAGGGGTCGCCACAGTGGAATGAACTGCAAACTATTCCGGCATGTTCCGGCATATGTTCTACGCAGCGGATGCCCTTCCCCACCGCTCTTCACTTTGCAATCGTCCCCCCCAAGTTAATTGATATTAAATTAAGGATAGGTGTAATGGTAAAGGAATGTTTAATAACTGACAAAGAGAGAGTTTAACAAAGACTTCTGTTTATTTTAGCCATAGTGCAAATTAAACATGTCTCATACATCAGTATTAATAAAAGTAGATGGAGCACAGGCTGTAGTTTTTTAAAGACAAATAGTTTCAACCAAAATTCGACATGCTACATTGAGATTAAGAGAACTGACAGGGATCATATTTATATTTTAACATTTAGCTGTTTATTCTGCAGTTTTATATTATCTATTAGCTATTCATAGACTATATCAGCCTGCTATAAGGTCAGACTGTGCGTGAAAATAGGAAAAAAATACTAAGCATTAGGGTTACCATTATTATGATGGACTCATTTGGTAGCAAACTTTTTTTGCTACCAAATGGGTTTATGGGACTTTTTACTTTTTTTGAAAAAAGCTCATGTCCCCCCCCCCTTTTTTTTGTTGGTGCCATTCTCACATTTTTCTTTTATGCCAATCATCATGTTTCATGAAAATATCCTACTGTAAATATATCAAAACTTCATTTTTGAACGAGTAATTTGGAATGCTAAGAATTTAATTTGGACCCTTTTGTAGGTGATTTTCTCAACATTTTCTGAACCCTCAGATTCCTGATGGTCAAATAGTTGTCTCTCAGCCAAATATCATTCCATTTTAACAAATAATACATTAATGGAAAGCTTCATTATTCTGCTTTCATATGATGTATAAATCTCAATAAAACGCACACAAAAATCTCTTATTGGTGTTTTGTAGTCCAATGTCAAATATTGTAAAATATTAAAATTTCAAATGACTATTTTCAGTGTTGATATATTAATAAATTATAGTATTTCTGTGGCATTAAAACAGATTTTTCAAGTTCTTCAGTGTCAAGTGATTCTACAGAATTCATTCTATGATGATTTTGCTCAAGATGTTTATTCTAGTGATATATAGCAACAGGTTGAGTTTTGATGGATCGTGTGACACTTAATGTGACAGAAATTTCAGCTTTCATTCATTCATTCATTCATTTTCATTTCGGCTTAGTCCCTTTATTAATCTGGGGTCGCCACAGCGGAATGAACCGCCAACTTATCCAGCATATGTTTTACGCAGCGGATGCCCTTCCAGCTGCAACCCATCTCTGGGAAACATCAATACACACCCATTCACACTCATACACTACGGACAATTTAGTCTACCCAATTCACCTATACCGCATGTCTTTGGACTTGTGGGGGAAACCGGAGCACCCGGAGGAAACCCACGCCAACACGGGGACAACATGCAAACTCCACACAGAAACGCCAACTGACCCAGCTGAGGCTCGAACCAGCGACCTTCTTGCTGTGAGGCGAACGTGCTACCCACTGCGCCACTGTGAGGCCCTAAATTTCAGCTTTGCCATTACATAAATATATTTGTTATTTTAAATTCTAATATTTGTTTCACAATATTTACAGTTTTACTTCTATATAAATACAAAAAAAAACCACCAATAATAATAATTATTATTTAATAATAGTCTAAGAAGATGTCACATTAAAGTCACTCTGCCAAAAATGAGAGTGGATGAACTTTTATTTTTAATGAAGTTTAGACGGTATCAGTAACAAATTGGCCTTTTGTTCACTTAATTTTGATGCATTTACAAAAAAAATTAATAAATAAATAAGGCAGGACTTCCCTAAAGATTGAAATATTATATTTGTATTGTTTACCTGTTCACCATTGCTTTGACTGTTATTACAGATCATTTGATATGTTTTGAGTATTTATACATTTGTAAATCACAGCAGTGTTCATGATTTATTTAGGCTTTAAAGCATATATCCAGAAATGTACATTGATAGGCACACATCTGTTTCTTTAAATTATTATTCCAATGTATTGTATAACAGCGAGCGTTTACTTCAGAGTCTACAATTTCTCACACCTACGCTAACAGTGTGTTTACATGAGGGGGTCCAAACAGAATACAGAATAGCCTATTATTTCTTAATTGTGTTTTTTTTATGTACAAATCTTGTTAACATTATAAGTGGACTTCAGTGAACAGTGCAAAATAAACAAAAAAGACAGAACACAAGCAAAATGTCCTCTAATTTATATGGCTGTATTTGACACTTTCCTGAAAAAAGACCCATAAGAGCTTTTACGAAAAACAAATAAAGCATAATGCATTGTGCTCTTTCATTAGTACTAAAATTCATGAATCGTGTAGCTCAGTTGATGGAGCGTTGTGTTGTAGCAGCACAACAATTACGGGTTTGACACACATATTATGGTAAATTTTTGCAGTTTTACTAAAACACCCCCCAATGTATAACTAACGAAAATAGGACCGTTAACCAAATTAAAGAAATGAACAAAACAATCCTTAAATCTAACCTCTAAACTAATGACAAAATAAATAATAAAATAAACTTATTAAAAAATAAATAAATTAAAAATAAAAAATTAAATTATTTGGTGTTTGCCAATTCCAAAACCCAAATGAATAACACATTATAAAAATATTTGAAGTCGAATCAAATTTTACAATGTTTATTTTGCTAGCGCACATTGTAATTTTTAAGGTGAAAACTTAATACAAGTTAATCCACTGAAAAAAAACTTGTTGACCATTTGCTTCTGCATTTGGAGTGGCGGTCCTTCTTTGATGACGTCAGTTTGATGACTTAGCCACGCCCCTCTTACCGTTAGTTTTCTATGAGTATACTGAAATCTATCAGTATACTATCAATATACTGAAATAAAAGTCTCAGCAACTTCTTTAAATATACAAAATAAACTACTTAAGTGGGCCTCACGGTGGCGCAGTGGATAGGACGTTCGCCTCACAGCAAGAAGGTCGCTGGTTCGAGCCTCGGCTGGGTCAGTTGGTGTTTCTGTGTGGAGTTTGCATGTTCTCCCCGTGTTGGTGTGGGTTTCCTCCGGGTGCTCCGGTTTCCCCCACAAGTCCAAAGACATGCAGTATAGGTGAATTGGGTAAGCTAAATTGTCCGTAGTGTATGAGTGTGAATGGGTGTGTATGGATGTTTCCCAGAGATGGGTTGCAGCTGGAAGGGCATCCGCTGCGTAAAACATATGCTGGATAAGTTGGCGGTTCATTCCGCTGTGGCGACCCCAGATTAATAAAGGGACTAAGCCGAAATGAAAATGAATGAATGAATGAATGAACTACTTAAGTAGTTAAAATAAATTAACTTTAGTAGTTGATTTTCAACAGGGCAGATAACAATGTGTCCCAACAACACGACAAAGATAAATTTTTTTTACTTTTTATCAGGGGTCTATTTTTCAGGGGTTGCCACAGTAGCCAACTATTCCATCATATGTTTTACACAGCGAATGCCCTTCCAGCCTCAACCCAGTACTGGAAAACACCCATACACTCTTATATTCACACGCACTCATACACTAAGGCCATTTTTTGTTTACTCAATTCACCTATAGCGCATGTCTTTGGATTGTGGGGGAACAGCTGGCCTAGCTGGGACTTGAACCAGTGACCTTCTTGCTGTGAGGCAACAGTGCTAACCACTGAGCCACTGTGCCGCCCCAAACTGTATGTTTGCCAGCTATTTTATTTTCAATATCTGAGGTAAACTTTCTGCTGCA
>CAIGQW010028834.1:2953731-2971109 GCA_903798125.1 Danio choprae
ATATATGGTAACACTTTATTTGAAGGTGTTCATAAGACTGTCATGACACCTTTATATAAAGATTTTATGCATGCTTACAACATGTTATTAGCTCAGTTATGTTATTTTAAATGCAATGATTTGCAATGTATTTTGTTATGACAACTTGACATAAATATATCACAAACTGTCTTTGTCAACTTGACATTACTAAGACAGCATTATTTGTCATAAATCTGTCATAAGCATGATTGCTGTGAGTTCATTATAATTGCCATTAATATTTTTCTGATCACTATTTTTCAACGAAACCAACTGAGTTGTCAGTTGGTTGTCTCTACTTGAATACTTGAAATAATGTTACAACAGCATCATTAATAATGACATTTTAATGACAAATTTGTCAATTTGTGCCACTATAGCTGAGGTCAAGAAAAATATTAACAACACTGTTATAAAATTCATGACACAATTATAATTACCTTAGGAAAATCATGACAGATTTATGACAAGTTATGTTGTCTTGGCAATGTTAAGTTGTCATGACAAAGACAATGATATGTTTGTTTATGTCAAGTTGTCATAAACAAAACATTTCAAAAAATGTCATTTTTGCATCTGTGTGTCTTACACCCCTACAAGTAATGCAACCCAGGCTCATTCTGAAAACGTAGCCCTATATACGTTTTTGGAGAGTGCCAAATAAGCCCCAGTAAGTACGTTTTTTTTGCAGGTTTTGTTTTTGTGTACTTTCTTTGTGATCTCAAATTTCTTTTGCCAGTGCCATTCTCAACTGCTCTTTTTGCGGAAGTCCACCAGTGTCGACTGTAATTGAATGACAGGCCTGTTATTTACTTGTTTATTTTATTTTTTGGCTTTTGTTTTTGTCTTACCTGCTTTCTGGAACCATTCTTTGCCAAACACGAACCCCATCGTCGAGTCAATCGACGTACGCTGCGAGCCACTGAACAAACTGGTAACAGTGAGAAAGCGGTCCATACGAAGGTAAGCGGTCAGCTAGTAAGCGCAAAAAGGAAAGACGAAATGCAGCCATACGTACTTCTGGCTACATAATTCGTGATCTCCAGAAATATATATAGGGCTACGTTTTCAGAATGAACCTATGTTGAAGTAATGTGTTACCACTACATTGAAACTTGATTTTATTTCAGCTAGTTGCCACATACCAGTCGGAGAAGTGTTAAATTTGACCCTGACCCTTGGTGTTGGGTAGTGGCTCTTTTTCCTTGAAGCTTTAAAAAATGGATCAATCTGTCAAAAAGGCTAACCCGTACACCACCAGAAGGTCAATGCATGTCTTCTGAAGTGGATTGCTGTGTTTTTGTAACAAAAATATGGCAATTTTTTTTATTTTATTTATAATAGATCTCGGCAACTTCTTTGCTGATCCCTGTCTTGACATGTGGGCCAAAAAAGGGCCATTACCCAACACAATGATACAGCATAGAAGAGCCAGGACAAAATGTAAAACTACTTCGACTTGAGGCTGAGTAAATTATGGGGTAATTTTCATTTTTTGGGTGAACTATTCCTTTAATGCAACCCCTAAAATGTGCTGATTAGCAAACAAATAAATAAGTTGTGTGTTTAGCATACTTTTTCCAGCGATGGTCTTTCGGGACACCTCTGTGCCATCTTTGCATGTTGTTCAGTCACAATATGGTCGAGCGGCGCATCTTTAATCCATTCTCTGTAACTCCTTCAGAGCGATCACCGGCTTCTCTTTTATGATCCCGCTGAGAGTTTTAACTCAAAGCTCTGTCTGTGTACCTTGATGTAACTTCCACTTTCTGATAATTGAACAAACAGCACCCAATGGGACGTCGCAGCACTCGGATGCTGTTTTGTACTCCTTGCTTAATTTATGCATTAGTAGTTAATCCCCAACTACTTTATGCCTCATTTTCACAGGTGTCCTTCAAATTCACACCCCGAGTAATGATCCGTCAGCTGTGATCTTTTTAAACGGAAAATGCGCTAGTTATTTGAATGACTCACAGGTAGAGGCCATTTGCGACATAATTGTGTTCACATTACTGAGAGCTCCTGCAACACGGCCATGGAGAATCACGAATGTTTTGTTTGCAGAACAGTCTGATGTGACAATCATTTACCATTTAGAACAAAATAGTCATTAGGTTCAAGGATAGCCAGAGTACATGACTTCTTGAAAACAAAGCATTAGTGAGTGATCCCAGAGAAAAAGAGGGTTTTCTATTGAAATAAGAAGTCAAGGAATTCAAATTTATTCTTATATTAATTCATTTCAAATTGCATTTTAAAGCTTGCTAGATCAAAGTGTTAGGACTTATATTCTCACGAGTGAAAGAGGTGTTGTTAATATTCAGTTTCAGGAGAACATTTGTTGTCGTTGACTGTTTTATCTGTTAAAAAGATTTGACAACTTTTACTTGCGCCAGTGCACGCTAGGGCTTAGCGTTATGACAAATGTCACAATATAGGTCATCTCATATCCCGATAACGATAAATATCTGTTAATACTTTATATATTGACCACATGTAAGGGGCGGCATGGTGGCTAAGTGGTTAGCACTGTCGCCTCACAGCAAGAAGGTTGCTGGTTCGAGTCCTGGCTAGACCAGTTGGCATTTCTGTGTGGAGTTTGCATGTTCTCCCCGTGTTCGAGTGGGTTTCCTCTGGGTGCTCCGGTTTCCCCCACAGTCCAAAGACATGCACTATAGGTGAATTGGATGAACTAAATTGGTCGTAGTGTATGAGGGTGTGTGTGTGAATGAGTGTGTATGGATGTTTCACAGTACTAGATTGTTACTGGAAAGGCATCCGCTGCGTAAAACATGCCGGAATAGTTGCCGGTTCATTCCACTGTGGCAACCTCTGAAATAGAGACTAAGCCGGAGGAAAATAAATGAATGAATAAATGACCACATGTAAAGGACTATCTCTTTTTTACAGTTTAACATATATAATCATATATTTACTCTTCATATGTGATCATATTTCTCACTTTATTTTAAAATTCGGGGAAAATGTTTGAGAAATTACATAGGATTTTCCCCAATATATCTCCTATTTGTGATAAGTGCAAATCAGAAGAAGCTGATTTAGCTCATAGTTTTGTATTTTGTCATAAAATACAGGGATTCTGGAGTGAGGTTTTTAAAGTGCTTTCAGATGTCCTTGATCTAAACGTAGATCCTGACCCAGTGCTTATTATATTAGGACATTCTGATTATACATATTCATTAAGCAGTGCACAACAGAAATTCCTAACATATTGTTTGATAACAGCCAAAAAGCTGCTATTATTGTACTGGAAAAATGTTAATCCGCCAACTGCTAAACTATGGCTTGAAGAAGTGATATCTACCCTGCACTTGGAACGAACCAGATATCTTTTAAAAGGCAAAATTGGACAATTTCAGAAGATTTGGGGACCTTTCGTCTGTCATTTCATGGGTAATTATTTTCCCCAAAGCAATGTATTGTAACTAAAAAGTTGTTTTGATTATAACTGTATTGTATACTTACAGGCTGGGGTTGGGGTATTTTTTTGTTGAAGTTTATGCCTATCAGAAAATGAATCCTGGAGTTTGTGATTATTGTAAGTCTATTCAGTGACCAAATAAAACTTATTTGACAAAAAAAAAAAGTTTGATTTAAAATGTAGAATAAATAATAAAATCCTTTTCGGAAACTAATGATTACAGGTCCAAATATACCACTAAACGAAAAGCTAAATGTAAACATTGTGCTTTCAAGAGATTAATAAAGTATAGAATAGTGTACTACTAATCATTTATTTAATTTGTTGTCCATTTTATTCAGCATACATTTTGTAATTTTTTGACATTTTTCTTCTAAGTAGTTACTTTTATAATGATGTAATTCAGTTACTTTTTTATGAAAAGTAACTAGTAACTATAACTAATTACTTACTGTTAATGACACCAAGAAATAAACAGTAGAGCATACTATGAAACGATATACTTTTATTTTTTGTCCATATGATATATATTGTCATATTGCACAACCTTAGTTCAAGCCATAAACTTCAGGTTTAGATTATGTGAGAATTTTAAAGCTAAAGCCAGAACCATTATATATCTATTTTTGTGATGATGACTGTTGGAGATATTCAGTATTGTATAGTAATGGATTTGTATATGGCGGTTTTGATTTGTTTGGTCTTAGAGCATAGATCTGCTATGCTGCTTGTGCTTTAATTATTGGCAGGGAGCATGTACAAAGACTTGTTAATGCCAGAATATTCACAATTATGCTGTCTGAGAATATAACACACTGCTGCTGCTAAGTTAAAACCTGTACCCTGAAGCCGGATTTGCTAGCCAGGTAAGTTTCTGTTTAGTTTGGACTAATACTGGGTTTCATGAAGGCAGCTTGACTTTAATTACTCTTTTTTGCCATGGTAGCTTATGCTTCATAGCTAACCTGCTCTGGGGCAGGTTATGTTCTGGATTACAGATCACAAACCAAGATTCAGACAATCAAATGTGTGCAAAGTGGAACATCTCTTTAATCTTGAGTTTGTTCAGCCACCATCATGGCACTGGCCACAGGAAAACATGATGACAAACAAACCAATGTAAATTTGATTCAGAGTGTATAAAAAAACAGTTGCATGTTACATGCATATATGCACACATGACATAACTGAGACATGACGAAAGAAATAAACACCTCACAAAACAATTGCCAAAACATATGTTTTTCTGCATGGATTGCTTTAAAACTACTGTTCTAGACTATGTGTGCCTGGGCTACCTTGCCAAATGGCTTAACTCTAAATTCAACTATGTGCCCTTGTTACAAAAGATATCATGTAGCTGGCTTATAGAAAAATAAAAAATAAACCCAGCAACCACTTGAGCAAGTAAAAACAAGAAACTTTATTTTATCATTGCCATACCCTTTGTTGATAAATCCAAGCATGCTTGTTGGTGTTCTCAATCCAGATGCTTGAAACATGAAAAGCAGTAATACAAAATAATTAGAGATTGAATGACTTATGGTGAAATAAAAAAATCACACGGAAAGACCTCGCAGCTTCAATTTGAGAAAAGCACAAATATTAGAGAGCAAAGGGAGATTTACTCAGTGACGCTATATTATTTGAAGTTCTTAATGGGAATTTGCTTGCTGCAAATTGGTGGCTCTCTAATTGGTGGATTCATGGTATGGGTAAGGTAGTTCAACTCATTTCAAATGAATGAAAATAATTTGAAAGGATGGAATCAACAAAAGGACATACTGTTCCATTGATTAGCATCTTTGTAACTCACAGTTGATCGGTCTTATGAGTTACCCCTAATTAATTGCTCAGTTAATTTCCCTGGGAAGAAAGTGAATGAGTTTTTACTTCTGTTGCACTCTGAGCTTTTCCTTTAAATAGGAAGAGACAGGAAGCACCTAACTGGAAGACAGATTCAGTAACCACGGTTACACAGCCATATTATTATCATCTCTGCTAATTCACTCATATTCAGAATCTTGTGATCTTACAGCATATAAAGCATGATGCTTTCAGTGTAACTAACGTGACCAAAAGAAAACAGATAATGGGATATATTGTGGATATGCATTTGATGCATGGAGAGTTTCCCAAGGTCATTTATTTCGCTTTAAAATGACTCGCAGTGGTTGCAGCTGTGTCCTTTATATGGAGCACAGAGCGATGTGGATTGTCTTACCATTCAGTGGTATTGGTAACATAAACCTTCATTTCTCAAAACATGACAAAGAAATCCAGGGAGATTAGACTATATTTAGTATTGTGATGTGGTGCCCTGTAGATGGAGTCATAAGATTATTGGGTTCATGTATCATATAAGCTAAGACTCACATTTTGTTCAGATTTTGTAATATATTAAATCTATTTTAAGTAAATGTATTAAAATATTACTAAAATGGTATTGGTGTTTTATGAGGACTATACAGTAAAAAACACTTATTATATGACCCTACCCCTAAACCCAACCCTCACACAAAACATAGGAAATTTTGAATGTCAAAAGAATGGTTTTAAGCATTTTGAATTATAAGGACATAAGGAATGTCCTCATAAACCACCTTAATGTTGTAATACCTAGGTCATACCCATGTCATTATACAAATCTCTGTCATTGTAAACCACCAAAACTTGTACACACACACACCCACACACACAGTATTTGATAATGATAATATTCTGAAGGTGTTTGATCATGACCTCAGTTTCCTTGGCTGTAAAGTTGCGATTACAATACAGTGTGAAAAAAAATTGTGAAGTAGTCATTTTTGATGCCATATCACTAATTAGCTTGTTACTGGAAAAGTTGCAGTGTTTTGAAAGCAACTGAGCTGTCATGCAGCTGAAAATCTCAGCTTAGTTTTTACCAACAGATGGCGCTGTTTGCTTTACAAACAGCTGTACTCTGCTTGCTTTCAATTCCTTACTAAGACCACTTGAACCTAAAATCGATAATAAAGTTAGTAAGTTTTAAGCAGATTCTAAAAGTGATTAGCCGCGTTTATATTAATATTGTGGAATAAAAGCCAAGTTGGATTTGAGTGTGTGGTTAAAAACTAGCCTGGAGTGCTATCCTACTGTTAAAAAATAAGCTCAGAATCGATTCAATAGAGAATCACTGTATCTACACTGTAAAAAGTGATTATTTACTTTACCTTAAAAGCAACAAGTTGACTTTACTTAAAAAAAGTGAATAAACCCATTGTAACCTGGAACTGTTGGATTTATCATGCTCTTAGTTAATTTACTTTACAAAATCGAATGGGTTCAGTTACTTTTTAAAGTAAAGTCGACTAATCTTTTTAAAAGCAACAGGTTTACTCACTTATTTTTAAGTAAAGTCAACTAATCATTTTTTACAGTGTAAAAAATGATCCATAAATAGCATTGATTTATCATCCCTTATACCCTCATTCACTATTCCCTACATTAGTCCACTAAAATAGTCCACTTAAAGGCTGATTTATACTTCTGGGTCGAGTGATCGGTGTGACCCACGGTGCCTGCGTTGCGCGTAGTCATGCATTTATACTTCTGCGTGTGTGTTGCTCTGCAATAACACTTCCGAAACGCTAGCTGGCAGTAGGTTTTTATATTCCTCTGCGTCGAGTTTCTTCGTGGATGTTTTGTTTTTTCTGAACGCTACAAGTAGCTAAAACTCGCTCATTCAGAGGCAGGTGGACATGCAACAACATTTATCATAAGGTAAACACAAAACAAAAGTTTCCATCTGGAGCTCCTTCACAGGACTCGACAATTGTAAACAATCGCTCCATCAGGCTCGCGGCTCTCAGCACCGTCCACGCTTGTCACCGCTACCAAACCGGCCAATCACAGAGCTTGTGCTATGTGTCGTTGCAATGTGTAGTTACATTTTTTGAGAGGTGTGCGTCGACGTCGGCATCAGCCATGGCGAGGGCTATGCGACTGTGCGAAGGCTGTGCCATAGCATACGCAGAAGTATAAATCAGCCTTTAGGGAGTGAATGAAAACTAGTGAGTACTGAGGACGCCATTTTGTTTGTGCTTTGCTAGTTGATACAGATGGATTCAATTTTTAACTTCTTGGCCAGATCCTATGATAGTTATTTAGCACTTAGCAAGCTGTCCATTAGTAATAAAACAAAGACTTTTGATTTCTGTCATGCATACAAAGGTTAATTTAACAATTGAATAATAATTTATTTAGAAACTTACACTTTACTGTGGATGCCATCTTTTGTGGTCAAACATTATGGGTATTCTCTTGCCATTACGTGTACTTCGTTTGCACAATTATTATTGTGGGATTGATTAAGTGCACATTAGAATGCCCACTATAGTTTCGGACACCACTACAAATGGCCACTCCCTCAAATAGTGCACAATTTAGGGGAAAAAGGGGAGCGATTTCGGATCCAGTCAGTGTTTCTGAAGTCTCATCTGAAGTCAGTACTTTGCATCTCCTGTTGGACTGACAGAAGCATTCAGGTGTTTCGAGCTGTCTGACCTCACAGGTCACACTGAACATGACGAAAAATTCAGATGAACCAGCATGAAGCTTCTCTCAGATCTCAGGGGTGGAGTCTCATTTTCCGGCAACTGCATGTGTTGCTTGATAAGAAAATGTCAGTTTCAAATCATCAGTTGATCACTGTCCTGCAGGAGGCAGAGAAGAGAGGAGGGAAACACTATGGGCCATTAGACTGAAAGTGTGTCTTTGCAGTGCAGCCGCCACAAGATCATATCTGTTTCTTCATAAGTGAACTCAGGGGAAATAATGCACACATTTAATTTAAATGGGGGAAATAGTTGAGTGCAGACCTTGATATTAGGCTAAACCATCACACATAGAAGACTGCAGCTCCCGACAATGTTGGACAGACATTGGATTATTGAAAAGGCAAGGAATAGAAAAGCAATTATATGGCTTAATATGTGAGCAGTGTCATATGTTAGTGTGCTAAAACATGTTAGCAAAATGCAAATTCATGCTAATGATTTTGATAACACCATGCCTGATTCATCTTTTGTGCTAATTCATAATTCAACATGGTAATCATGCTTGAAAACATGTTGAAACATGGTCATTTATGCTAACAAATATTAAACCAAATGTGCTAGAAAGATGCTGATTCATATTAACAATGTTAATTTATGCTAGCAATAATCTAACCTTGCTTAAAATGTTAACAAACATGCTAAACTTGCAAGAATGATAGCAACGTGTTAGAAATATGATGTTTGATGGGATAAAACATGCTAAAACATGCTAGCAATGTGTTTATGCTATCAGACTGTTGTCAGAAACATTTGGATTAATTCATGTTATCAGCATGTACAAGCAATGTGCCAATTAATGTTAGCATGCTGGCAACATGCTGATAATGTTAAAATTGTGTTAACACTGTTCAAATACATGACAATTAATACTGTAAGCATGTTAGTAACATGTTACTTCGTGCTGATTATGTGTTAGTTCATACTAGCACTATGTTGAACATTTTGAATATATGCTAGCAACGTAAAAATCATGCTAGCAGCATACTTAATCATGGGAACAGCATAATAGCAGTGTGCTAAAACATGTTAAGGTATCAATAAGGTATCAACATGTTACAACAGTACAATTCTTAAACACAGTAACAATCTGCAAAATAAGCAATAAAACATGCTAGAAACTCACTAAGAACCTTAAATCACAACTGCCAACTCTCACATATTTGGTGTGATGCAATTGACACTCATCTCACATTGTCATCCCACACGTTCATTTTCTCATGAATGGATTTGCATTTTGAATCAGAACAACAATATGAATAATTGATTCAATTACTGTTTTTTTGGCATTACCTTTTTGCATTTAAATATTGTGCACCCATTCACTCTTATTTCCTTATATTCAAACTGAATACAAAATTTCACCATGTTTGAGATTAGTGTACATTGTGTTTACATAGATTAATATGCATAGTCAGTCTATGTGAAAAGAAGTTATCATTAGTTATTTTGCATTACATGAGTCATTTAACATAATTGCACAATCACAAAACAATCTGTAACTGCTTATGCTATCGGATATAGTATCATGTGACGGAACTGTCACACCCCCTGCACGTTCCATTAGCCCCGCTCACCATTCACACTCTCCAGCCACTACACATCGCACTCAGTCACCAGATTACTAATCACACACACCTGTGCACTAATCATCACACACTCACTATATAAACTCACCCTTCCCGTTCACTCATCGGCTGGTATCATCTTCACATGGTCGCACTCTCTCCGTCTGCCCATCCTGATCATCTGCCTAAGTCATCTTCGTACTGTTGTACCCTCGAGACTAACCCCTGTCATCGGCTTGCTCTACACTAAGGGAAGTGACTCTCATTGACTCTGCATTGACTTGCTTGCTAGCACCTCGGTGCGAAGATTATAAGTTGTGTTTAAATAAACACTGTGTGAACGAATCCTTGTCTCTGCCTTCTGTGATCTGTGACAGGAACAACTTAGAATATAAAGGACATAAAATGTACTCTAAAAGCAAAAACCTGCTTTAGGAAGATTTTAACTGTGTGGAGTTTGCATGTTCTCCCTGTGCTGGCGTGGGTTTCTTCTGGGTGCTCCGGTTTCCCCCACAGTGCAAAGACATGCGGCACAGGTGAATTGAATAAGCCAAATTGGCCGTAGTGTATGTGTGTGAATGAGTGTGTATGGATGCGGCTGGAAGGGCGTCCGCTGTGTAAAACATATGCTGGGTGGCGACCCCTAATGAATAAAGAGACTAAGCCGAAGGAAAATATCACATTAAAATATATTACATCTAAATTTCTCAGTGTAAATGTATTTTTAATTATTTGGCTATTATTTGTAACTTTTACAGATTTTTTTTTTTTTTTTAGAAAACACAGCTGTTATCAGTAAGGGATGTGCCCAGTTAATGTAACTTTACTAAGGGGTTTCTAATAATCACCAGCACACCATCATAATAAAGGGGAGCTATTAAAAAAAAAAAACATTTTTTTTTTATAACTCTTTGAAACTGCCCCTTTTAGGCTTTGATCCAAGTTGTGCTATTTTGGTGACTGTTGCTTTAAATTCAAATGAGATTGTGCTCCCAGCCCTCTTTTCAAAACAGGGAGGAGCTACAAACAGCTCTAAAAAGCTCTAATATCAGAAGGCTGCTTCTCACTCATGGCTGTCTATGCTAATGAGTGAGAGATCTCCAGTTAGTGGGTGAATGTCAATCAAAGTTTTTCTGTAAACAGTTTTTCTCAAGTGTGACTATAAAAATAATATATATATTTTTACCCTTAGAGGCTGGTTATGTTTACACACTGTTGCCACACAACTATGTCTAACCCATATAAAAGAGATTTTTCCATAATAGGTCCGCATTAAATCATACACACTGTATTTGGCAGATGTTTTATCACCACATACAGTGCACTCAAGGTACGTACTGTGTTATAAGTGTTATATTATGTGTTGTGAGTTCACAAAATTGCTGAGAATCAAACCTACTACAGATAAGTGTTACTAACACCATTGAATGAGCTGCAGGAATGAGCTGGAACTTTTCAGTTTATTTGTTTATGTACTAGACCAGGGGTGTCCAAACTCTGTCCTGGAGGGCCGGTGTACTGCATAGTTTAACTTCCTTCAACACACATGCCTGGAAGTTTCTAGTATACCTGGAAAGAGCTTGATTAGCTGGTTCAGGTGTGTTTAATTGGAGTTGGAACTAAAATATGCAGGACACTGGCCCTCCAGGACCGAGTTTGGACACCCCTGTACTAGACTAAAAGTGAGTGAGTGAGCTGCTTTTATTTCCTGTTCATGTCTATTAATTTGATCAGGCTTTTCATGGTAATTGACTGACAGGGCAGTGAGCTTTCTTTATGAGTTTTCACTATGTTTCGTAGTTCAAAAAGACCTAAAATGCTGCATAGAGACACTTTTTACAATCTGCTGAAAATTCTGTCATTATTTACTCACCGTTCACTTGTTCTTAACCTGTTTGACCATTGACTGTAACCATTGACTCCCCCAGTATTTGTTTTTCCTACTATGGAAGTCATTGGTAACACGTTTTCAGCTTTCATCAAAATATTTTGGTTTTGTGTTCGACATAATAAAGGTTGGTTTGGAACCAATTGAGGGTTCATTTTTGCAACCCAGGCTCATTCTGAAAACATACCTCTATATACATTTCTGGAGACTGCGAAATACGTCCTAGGAGGTGTGTTTTTTTGCAGTTTTTGTTTTTGCGAATTCACTAGAGGCTGCTGTGTACGCTTTTAAAGATCACAGATTTCTCTTCCGAGTGCCATTCACGCCTGCTGTTCTCGCGTAAACTCACCAGAGGCCACTGTTGACCGATTGTTTGACTGACTGACTGAATGACTGACTGACTGAGCGAATGACTGACCCATTCTCCTTCTTCCCTAAACCCAACCAATTGTATTGATTGACCCGCCCACCCATTTCCCTAAAACCAACTAATAATTTTCAAAAACAATCCAGAAATAGAAAAGCCCTCATCTGATTTTTACCACGTTTTCAGATTTTACCACATTCTCACCGTGTTATTTACTTGTTTATTTTATTTTTTGGATTGCTTTTGTCTTACCTGCTTTCTGGAACCGTTCTTCACCAGACTCGAACCCCGTCGTCATGGTCAGCTCCTCTCTGCGTCCGCCGATGTACATGGCGAGCTAACGGGACAAACTGGTTACAGCAGGAAAGCCGTCCATACGGAGGTAAGCGATCAGCTGTAAGCGAGAAAAGGAACGGTGTCATACAGCCCCGTAACATTCGTTTTAAAAATGAAATGCAGTCATACGTACCTCTGGCCACATAATTCGCAATCACCAGAAACGCATATAGGGCTACGTTTTCAGAATGAGCCTATGTTGCACTTTTGGGTGAACTATCTCTTTAATTTGAATAAAACACAACAAACTTTTCAAAGTTATATATATATGAGAGAGGTCCATTTTTTGGCAAACTGATTCACTGGAGTGATATGATGACACACGAAAAACAATTCCCTAGATTCCCTAGAAGGAATCACACTTGCCGACACAATGTGACAGATCCGAGTCTGATTGTGTGGTTGTTTATCTCCTATTGTTCAGCAAAGATAGTGTGTGTACACTGAGGAGATGCTTATTTGATGTTAGCTAAAACATTTGCTGTCAGTTGTTGAAAGGCATTTAGAAATTGTCTTTAAGATGTTTTTGATCAAACGTATGTAAATCAGATTTTTAAAGATGTGTACTATTGTTTGTTGCCAGAGATTTTTCAGATTGTTGTGACTATTGCAAAAAAAAGAAAAAAAGAAAAACACTAGCTATATTTTTTTGAAGACATATCAGTAACTCTCCAAGATAATTGAACATGTATGTGGTTTGACTCTCAATGTCATTGTTATTTGTGTTTTGGATGTTAAAGCATATTAGGAATCTTATTAAGCATTTTGGCTTTTTTGTTCACAGAATCTGTGTCTGCAGTTTCAACTCAGAGCATCTCTATAACTGCCCATTTTTGGGTGAAAGCAAAACCATGCTGCTTTTTTTCTTCTTTTACTCACACTCAAGTGGTTTTGAAAACTGCACTTTATAAATGACTCTTTCAAATTTAAGGATGGATGTAAGGATGATGTTAGAATGACCCCAAGCAGAGGACAATGGAGAGCCTTTTCTCACTGGAATTTTTTTTCACAGTGTGCCATATGTGTGAAACACATAAAGTGCTGCTGCGATCTGACTGTTACCATATTACTGGACTGTCCTGCTTAAACTTCTTTCAGCAGGAAAGACGTTTGTAGCATTTAGTCTTTAAAGTTCACTTAATTTCCGTTTCAGTCTCGTGCCAATGGTACAGGACCATTTTTGACACTCTAAATGCGATCTGACCCATTTGTACTCCATAAAATGGCACTGAAATTATTTGTTGTTATATTGTAAAGACATTGATCCTGCACACATCATGCAAAATCAAAAGACCAAAATGTTTGTTTGGAAGTTTAGAGTTTAGGAGAGTTTAGTTTTTCGTTTGGAGTTTAGAAACCTCTGAACTTTTCATAAATTTCTGATTTGACTAGTAAAAACTCAAATTGGTTTGTGGCGAGTACACTATACTGTAGTTTGGTGGTTCGAAAATCACCCTAGTCACCAAACACTGGGGAAGCTAAGGAGTCAGAACATGCTTCTTATTTTAGAAAGTAGGGCCTTTATTGAGCGAAAAGGTTGTTTAAGTAGGACTGACAAGAGGTGCTGCAATAATGTCCAATATGTGGAAAACTAAGCAGCTTTGAAACCATTGAAACCTAATACAACCCCAAAACGAAATCAAGATATGTAAAAAGGGCATAGTTGGACCCCTTCAAAGGGTTAGTTTGCCTAAAACATGAACATTCTGTCATTCCTTACTGTTTTAGGTCCCAGTATATTTTAAACTAAGTTATTTTTCCTACATCGTTTCAGGGCAAATAGAAGTTTGAAAAGGCTGAGTGACTGTATAATGTTTTTAAACATTAGGTGTGCAGTAGGTGTGGTTATAAATGTGTCACGCTGCTTACATGTACCCCTAAACACAACAATGGCGGCTGTGAGAGAAAAACCCCACAAGAAGTGCCACCGCAGCATGCCACATCTTTACATTGTTTTCTATTTGCCGCAGAAAGACACAGAATGAAATATTTTTTATAAGATGTGGCATGACGCGGTGGTGTTTGTGACCCCGTCCAAATCTTTAAAATCTCTCCGCAAGCAATTGTACATTTTGCCAAGTACATGTTGTACAAGATTAACTCAGTAGTGTCACGGTTGGGGTTGGGAGGAAAAGGAGCGAGGACTCAATTGCAGGTAAAAAGGGTCTTTTAATAATAATCAAAATAAAACAAAAAGGCAAAACAAACTACCCCGAGGGGGAAAACACTAACAAAAAGACAAAAACAAACTTGACTGGGCTGGCAGGAATGAGCAGAACCGGACAAGGATAAACAGGACATGACACGACAAGGGAATCTCAGATGACGAACTGGCACAGGACAGCAAACATGAGGAGAATATAAGCACAAATAATTAACATACAAACAGGTGAACATAATAAACTAATAATGGGTTAACAAGGAGGGTGGGACTAGACAATAGACGGGAGAGCATATGACGCAAACAAACACAAGCCATATGCTCACACAAAAACAAGACTCGAACACGCAGCCAATGAGATAACTCATTAACCGCGCATTCACATGACACGCACGCAGCACATGTAAACATGCACCACGTGCTAAACACAACACCAACAGAAGACTGAACGCAAGACACGAGTACACGATAAGTGAAAACACTTACCGTGCACTCACACATGCAACGTGCATGTTTCATCCCAGCGCCAACCAAAACCGAAACCAACTAGACTGAGACGCTGGGAATGAAACACCACGCTGCAGACAGAACAAACAAACACCAGGACAAGAGCGCGCATCTTAGACAGCGCGCGAGACGCGCGCGCTCCCGCGTAATGCGGAAGCGCGAGGTCCGCGCTATCGAAAATGCCGCTCATACAAAAGACACAGGAACAGAAAACGAGTGCTCGACCCGAGAAAACTCGAGTCGAGCACAACATACAGGACAAGACATGACTAGTGTCTGGACTCTGCCACCTAAACATGAATTTACAAGACAGGAGTGGCAGAACCCTGACAAGTAGAGTGCGGCTAAATAAGGTCCAAACAGCCAGGCACAGGAGCTGCAGCAGCAGCCAATAGTACACCCAAAAATGACTTTTGTTGTTTGATCAAACTACTTATTTAAAATGAGCTGAAATAACACAGTTTTTTTTTTTACTTAATTGTTTTATGTTCTATCCACTTAAATTTGTAAAAACGAATGAACTTAATTTCTTGTTGTCTCAACACAAATCGATTGTTTGGAAAACCAGCATTTTTTACAGTGTATGTTCCTGCACAACCGGAGAGGCTGGAACACATTTCTAGGACCGTCAGCATTTTTAGGACACTGTTGTTCCTGACCAGTAGGAAAGGTTGGGTTTAGGGCTAGGGGTGGGGAAGGGCCACAATGTATTGTTCCGACTTAAGCAATTCATCTAAAATTTTGTATGCATACAGGCACACATACATATGTACCAACTCTGGTACTCTACCCTCCAGTCTATTCCTTTTGCTAACATGATGTTGTTGTGTTGTTCTCCTGTCTGACCTCCGTGAATATGAAATATGAATCAATCACATGCCAAAGAAGGCGAAGTTACAGAACACACCCACTGATTGCATAATTGTCACAGACCAATTGCAGCTCAAAGGTGTTCAGGAGCCGAAATGAACTCCCTCGAAAAGTTTGCTTTAATGAGCTGTTTCAAACTGCCGAAGCGAACTCAAAACGAACTTCCATTTGGTTCAAAATTACTTTAGTTCAGTTCATTCTATCCGGTATTCTTTGAGTTTCATACTATTTTCTTTCTGGATTTGAAAGTCATGGGCAACCTGTTTCCAACATTTTTCAAAATATCTCCTTTTGTGTTCAAATTTCGATTTTTAAACGAAAATTATAAAAAATACGGTGCACTAATAAAGCAGAAATTGTATTGAGAAATAAAATACAAAGACGGTGCCAAATCTATTATTAGAGTTAACTAAATCTATACTAAAGCCAACATATATTTTGTACAAATAAACATTTAACAAAAAAAAATCATATTTCAAATATTATTAATATTAAAAACTATTCCATATAAAATTTTATATACATACATGCATATATAAATATTTTCCCAGTGATGGGTTGCAGCTGGAAGGGCATCCGCTGCGTAAAACATATGCTGGATAAGTTGGCGGTTCATTCCGCTGTGACGACCCCAGATTAATAAAGGGACTAAGCCGAAAAGAAAATGTATAAATGAATATATATAATATTACAATAATCAAATCTAATGCAAACTATTAAAACTCAATACTATGAAATTGAATGCAAAAACCATAGTGATTGCGAGTGCAAATGTCTTTTTAATAGGTTTATATTTACTGTAATAGGAATATTTTGTAATATTGCCATATGGTATTTTTCATTGTTGTAAAATATGATCCTCTGTTGAAGAGAAATCGTGTGTCAGAGATTTTATAGTTCCCATAGAAACAACATTCCTTAAATACTCTTAGTATCATTCATCTGATGGATTGACAAAACCTTGCTAGGAAACCCAGAAGCATCTTCAGTTAGCATTAGGTTTTTTTCTTAACGTAACATGTTCATTATTTGTGTTTATGTGTAAAACGTCCTTCTATTTGAAAGGTTAATATGGCCTGGTGGCAGCGCCGGTCAACCAGATGTCCCCGATGACTTAATCTAGTATTAATCTAATGCACTGTATTTCTTAATGAAACAAGGTTTGCCTTACATTAGAGAGGAGGCCTTCACTGTCTTTATCTCTCATTGTGAATCTATAAGCGACTGTTTAACATTTAGCTCTATGGCAGCATGCTGGAGTTTCCATGGTGATTTCATGACATGTTCAGTTATAAGTTAAAAAGTAAACTAAAGCTTTCTGAGATATATAGAATAAATAAAGAAATAAACAATATTATGAGTTCATTCAGTGTTAGTTACATAAACATAAGTCATGAATATAGTAAGTTAAAGGGCACCTAGTTAACCCCTTTTTCAAGATTTAATATAAGTCTTTTGTGTCTCCTTTTGTGTTTGTAAAGTTTTAGCTCAAAACACCCATCAGATTAGAATGTTCTAGACAGACATGAAGGAAGTCTTCAATTCAAGTCTTTCTGCGATGAGTCGCACACAATGTCATTACAAAGTTCACACACACACACACACACACACACACACACACACACACACACACAC
>CAIGQW010028834.1:2975344-2997081 GCA_903798125.1 Danio choprae
CACACACACACACACACACACACACACACACACACACACACACATTGGAGATATGTGTCCAGGGCTACATTTTTGGGAGCCGCGAAATATGTGGCTACTGTCTAAAATATGTTACTGGACCACATTTGCACATCCTGCTTGTGTGTCCGTGAGAAGGACGACCAGGTTGTTTTACCTGGTTTCTGAAACTGTCCTGGACGTGTTCGTTTTACACACAAAATGCAGCTGGACATATGTAAGGGCATGCATTTGCCGTTTCCCAAATATATGGCCCTGGGTACATATCCCCAACTAAGTCTTTGTTTGGAATTTAAAGGAATACATGAGCTGTGTCTCATTTCAGAGGTTGAAGAGCGCAACGTCATCCCGTAGGGCTGTCTCATTACAAAAAAATTGAAGGCTTCTTCAAATGCAGCCTCCAAATGTGTCCTTTGTTTCCCAGGTAATGAAGGATGCAACCGGTGGATCCTTTGCAGCCTTGAACTTACTAAGATTTATTGCACGCTCATAACGGCAGAACGTTTTTAAAAGAAAACTCCGGTTTACAGTTTTAAATGTATGAATTGGGTTTAATTTTACCTGGATATCTAACTAAACAACTTGTTAAAAACAACATGAGCATAAAATTTCTCAATAATTTATAATTTATCATAAGTTTTAAAAATAACTTTGAGAAAACGTGAACTTCGAAGGACTCAACTTTGAGGTCTGCACCCTTCAAAGGATGCAACCCTTGAACCCTTGTCATTGATGATGTCACTTTGGATCAGCACAGGGTCCACAGAGTTTTTACTAAGAGAATTATTAAAAAAGCTGTAAATTAGGAGAATATTGAAGCAAAAGTCAAAGTTAATGGTTTATTAATAGCAAGAATTGTACCATTTATCCCCTCAGCTGTATTTTTTATTTTATTTTTTACAATTTTTGATGGAATAAGAGTGTATAAGAATGAAGAGTGTGAGCTGAACTGAGTGAACCCTTCTAGAATCTGACAAGCTCAGTTTTTATCATCTCATCATTTTGGTAAATTTCCCTCCCAAACCCTTTCCTTTCCTCTCATCTCCCTCTGTTACGAAGTGAGGAGCTGTTCATTGGGTGAAGCTTTGACTAGCAGGGCTGATGGGTCCATCAGAGTGCCAGTGGTCCTGTGTGTGTGTGTGTGTGTGTGTGTAGCAGTAGGTGTGAGTGGGAGACTCAATCAAAGGTGAGATCTCCAGCTCAGGCACCCAACACAACTCTTTTTTTTTTTCCCTCTGCTGCTCCATTCCTTCAGCTTTATATAACCGTTTACTGAGACTGAACACAACGAGCTGACTGTAAACTTAATTCTCCCTCAGACACTGATTCGTCTGAATGTAAGAGAAAACTCCTCTCTTTCAGGTGTTGCTTTGAATTACTGTCATTTTGGTGAAGAAGTGCCTGAAACCTCTTTTCTGCGTCGTCTAAGAGTCATGCTTTCCTGCACTTACTGTATTAATTGTTTGCAAATAGCATGCATGGTGAAATCCCAATGTTTACTCTAATGGAGGGTGATTTTGAGGGACTGTAGAGTAAAGCAAACCCCTTTCTTTAGTGATATTTTTAGCACGATTGTAGATTGATGGCTGTTACTCAGCATTCCTCTCTGGTGGTCTTTTGTTTCAGTGGAGATTTGGTGTGGAGGTGGAAAGACTTGATAATGGTGAGTTATGCAATGAGACGGTACAAGCACTGCTTTTTTAAAAGTAAATCTGGAGGGTGCTTGGGTGAATTGGAGTGCCCTCCTGGGTCATTCCCTGTACCTTTTGAACTCTGCTTCTCTTACAAAATGAATAAGATGAGCGCTGTAATTTAGGAAAGCAGTACGCTAGAGGAGCATTCTGAAAAATCGGTTCTAGCTCAGGCACTTTATTAACTTAAACTAGATATATATTTTATGTAATAGCACGAAAATGAAGAGGATGGCAATAAAGAGCTAGGGTTATTATTTCGTTATTCAGCGAGGGTTTGAAAGTTAGCTTTAATTTGAAAGGTTTTTGACCCTTTCTGTAAAAAGAAGCCCTCTGGTTTCTGTAGTTTTATCAAATAGAAGGGAATTCTTCATTTTAGAACAGTGGATCTTAACCTTTTTGACTTCCTTGTCCACTACGTTATTCAAGCTACTGATGGAGAATTTTTGATAGCACTTTCTATGAAGCCTGTATTTATTATGCATAATGCATTACAATGCATGCATAATGCCTTATAATATGCTATATTATCTGATCAATATTCATTACAACAGTTACAATACACTATAATACCTATTTGTGGTCGTAACTTTTAAGAGTATGATTACACTATATCACACAATGCACAAGTCTATTCACGTTTTCCAGTCATTCATTCATTTTCCTTCAGCTTAGTCTCTTTATTTACCAGGGCTTGCCACAGCGGAATGAACCACCAACTTATCCAGCATATGTTTTACACAGTGGATGCCCTTCCAGCTGCAACCCAGTACTAGGAAACATCAATTCACACTCATTCACACACATACACTACGGCCAATATAGTTTATTCAGTTCACCTATAGT
Source organism: Danio choprae (assembly GCA_903798125.1). Classification (NCBI taxonomy): domain Eukaryota; kingdom Metazoa; phylum Chordata; class Actinopteri; order Cypriniformes; family Danionidae; genus Danio; species Danio choprae. Next base: position 2,977,900 of record CAIGQW010028834.1, read on the forward strand.
GCATGTCTTTGGACTGTGGGGGAAAACGGAGCACCTGGAGGAAACCCACGCCAACAAAGGGAGAACATGCAAACTCCACACAGAAATGCCAACTGACCTGGACTCGAACCAGCGACCTACTTGCTGTGAGGCGACAGTGCTAACCACTGAGCCACCGTGTCGCCCCCACTACATTTTCTGTTATAATAATAATAATACTATATATATATGTTGCTAAAACATTCGATATTTATAATGTTTTTTTTTATTATTAACATATTTGCACTTATTTTTAGATTGCAAATAAATAAGTGCTATAATAGAACAGGTGTTTATTTGAAACAAATCTTTTGTTAGTGTGTAAATGTCTTAAGAGTCAACTTTGAATAATAAAAGTGTTAATTTTTTTCTTTTTAAAATCTTTTTTTACCCACAGTTTACCTACTTTCAACAACAACAACAAAATTAGTATAAATGTTTTTTGAGCAACATTTGAGAATAATTTCTTAAGCATCACGTGACAGAAGACTGCAGTAATGATGCTGTTAATTCAGCTTTGAATCACATAAATGAATGCTGTTTTACATGATATTAAAGTAGACAAAACTCACTTTAGATTGTAATAATATTGCACAATATTACTGTCTTTTTTAATTAACTAAATGCCTTGTTGGTAAACATAAAATATTTAATTGTATCATCATTTCTTGTCAAGAAATAACTGTAAACCTAGACGACTGCAGATTACATAACAGCCCGTGTTTGTGTCTGTGCACATAACTCCACCTCAAATGCCACATTCTGCGACATCGGTGACACAGATATCCTTTTCTAGGATTTCACACAAATGGAAATATCTGTGGCTGCTCAGGTGTGACCCTGAGTGCGTCATGGTGTGTAATTGTGTGTCAGGCGAGATGCTCCACGTGAGGCTACATGCTTATCTATCTGTGACTCATTTAGTTGCCACGGCAACCACATGTTCTTTATCATATTCCGTAGCAATGTGTTGTAAAAATAGAAATACAGCAGAGGAAATGTTGGGAATGTTGAATATTTATAATCTCACTGGGTTCGTATCCCCCTCCTCAAACTGCTGTGCTGATTATACTCAGAAGCTCAATAATAGTTTTACATCAAAATCCATTTACTGTATCCTACGGGCACTGGACTTGTGAGCCACAGATGTGACTAGTATTTATAAATCTGGAATTGTAAAAGAAACACTTCCAGCAGAGGCTGCGAACCGCAGTCCTGCTGTGATTTACTGTCATCTCAAACTCTGCAATCTGCTTTTCATGGTCAGTAACGGTTACCATGACGACTCTGTGTTATATCTCATTCTCTTTGATATACTGCTATGGATTATGGTTTTCGGGCATTATGTAAGAGGAGATTTAGCGCTGAAGGTGTTTCCTGCTCTAATTTCTGCTCTGACACTTGGGTATGTGCTTTCATTTGTCATTTGCTTATATTAGATGCTATCCCAGATTATGTGCACAAATGCTTTGGATGATGCTACATTATCACTGGCTTTTAGACATTGGAATAATTGAAATGTGAAGTGAATGCTTGTTTTACTTTATGGATAAATGAATTTCCTTTTTACGTTGCTGACAATACGATGCATATTTTTATAAGACATTGCATTGAACATTAAAAGAATAGTTTGCTATCAAAAGAAATTAAATGTTGCATGGAGTTTCTTAACATAGTGGACTTCTATGATGATCTACATTACAGTTTCTATGCAGCTTCGAATTGCTTTACATGATCGCAGACAAGGGTCTTACCTTTTAAAATGATCATCATTGTCTAAAAAAACTATTTCATAGTCTTTCAAAGTTGTCTTCATAATGATTAAGTAGTTATTGAAGATGGGTCAACGAGTTATTTGAAAATATTGCACACCCAAGGTAGAATTGTATTACATTCTAATAATTCTAAATGCCTGGTAAAGACATTGTTGTATTTCAAGACATTTTTCAGGTTTTTGTCCACAAAACAACATAATGTTAATGTTAAGTTAATGATGGAGACCGGATCATTTGAATCATTGTGATGCTGAAACCAGATGCTCTGGGCGATGTTTCTTAAAAGCATCGTTAGCCAATTAAAGTTGAACATTACATTGAACTCTGTTGGTAATGGTAGAACTTGCGACCCTTGTTGCTTTTGGGAAATGTACCCTTGGTCAGATCATTTAAATCAGTGAATCGTTTGGTGGAGACTCACACTGTGAATCATTCAAATAAGTGAGTTGTTACAGTAAGTAGAGAATTGGTCTGACCAGTGATCTGATTTATAAAATGTCAGTAGAAACCTTCTTAAATGTGAACATACACCAGAATAAATTCAAATTCATTTATTAACGATTATGAATCATATGAGGATTTAAAGTGGTTCAATAAGTGAAGTTTATTTATAAACTAATTTCGAGAGGATCACGCACTTATGATTGCTTGCGGCTGGTCCCGCATTATCCAATTTATAATTCACCAATCAGACGATTCCTAAGCCACTATAAATACCCTAAGTTCCATATCACAGCCATCTTCGTTTTGAAGAATACCCCTTTTCACCCCTATTCCTCCTTTCCTAGATGGGAGGCACAGTGGCCACCTGTAGCACTGTTGCCTCACAGCAAGAACGTCACTGGTTCTAGTCCTTACCAAGCCAGCCGACGTTTTTGTGTAGAGTTTACACGTTCTCCCCATGCTCATGTGCGTTTCCACCGGGTTCCCCGGTTTCCTCCCACCATCCAAAAACATGCAACTTAAGTTAATTGACTAATCCAAATCAGCATCATAGACGTGCTCCTAGTAAGTAGTTATCTCAAGAGCAATCACTATCTGTTCATTAGCTACTACAGCAGGGGAGTTCTCGAGATCTACCCAAGCTCAAACTCCCCTCTCGCCTTGCAAATGGGAGGGAGCCCCGGCCTCGAGGATCTATGAGCTCAGGGCTCTTTCCCGGGACAGCATGCCAAACAAGCTTTATAATCAATCATCAGCTAAGTGTGAACTCTTGAAGGTATTAAGGTAAATATACTTATGGTTGCGCACATCCAGGGATGGGCAAAAATACATTGAAATGTATTTTAAAATAAAATACCAAATACCTCAGTTTTACGTGTATCAAAATAAAGTACAAAATACAGCAGCCAGAAATGTATCAAAATAAAATACTGTATTTTGTATTTTAAAAATACTACAAAATACTTTTACAAGTGAGCATGACATTACTTCGCAAACCTTCTATCAACAGGCCTATTGGATCAATCCCTTCACCATTAAACTGACTTACTCTTTCATTTTAGCATATGTTTTGTACAAATTTTATACAGAAAGTCCTGTCTTGAAGATGATCTCTTTAATCACTGTAAAAACCCTGTAATGCAGATAATGAGTTGGAATCAAGTACTATATCTGTCACCATCACCAGCGATTGATCGGCTGCAGATCGCTGGTAAACACACAGTTCGCTAACAGACTACAAATCTGCCACATTATGGACTGCAACTCCATACATGCACTTTGCATACACACCTGTTCCTAGTTCCGGTGATGAGACACACACATAGACACAGCTGAAGCTGCTCAAAGACTGATTACAAGGACTATAAAGATAGCACACATACACACACACACACACACACATTGTGGCTGAGTCTTGTTGTACAGTATTGTGAACATTAGACCGAAATAAACAAACAAAACAAGGCTCAAAAACACAGCAAGGCAAGGAAAATGCGTATTTTCCTTGCCTTGCTGTGTTTGTGACCCTTGTTTTGTTTGTTTATTTCTGTCTGCTGCCTGCCTTTTGACCATCTGCCTGTGTATTCAACTATGACTCTAGATTTGCCTACATACATCTGTTTGCTCCTGATTGTGACCGTTGCTTGCCTGACCATCTCTGTATAATAAACGCTGCATTTGGATCCATTGCCATTACATATTACTGGTCTTAGCACTGTGCAGTATACTATTTTCAATGATTGTTGACTTGCTCCCAAATCTACCCATGACATTTGTCAGTTATTTTCTTTGGGCCCTATCATACACCCTGCGCAATAAGGCGCAAGATGTGTTTGGCACGATTTGTTGCTATTTTCAGACCAACGCAACCCTAATTTTCCCATTTTGCACCACTAAAATAGAGGTGAACTAAAATAGACTGCGCAATTGACCAGATGAAAGCAGGTCTAAAGTCCAGCGCAGAGCGCGTTAGTTATTCGCCTTAAACGTACGCATTGCTTAATACACACAGGATGTACAGCAATACGCAAATATTTTTACAAATGAAAAAGAATTAAAGGATTCAAATATTACAAAAATTATTACTTTCTACATGAATATAAAAACCACTGCCTCCATGCCTTCTTCATGTCGGGGGGCTTTTTTAGCTTATTCATGACAATTTGTTTTTGTATTATTATTAGTATTATTTATTATATGCCTTTATATTTGTTTGAATAAAAACAAGTTTAGATTTGTCCACCTGTCGGGTTTTTGAGATGTCTGCATCACCATTTGGGGCATAAGAATAGAATGTGTGTTTGGATATAACTTACTTCATTGAAACAAATCTTTGCACTTAACAAACGAAATATATAGGCCAATGGATGTCTTCAGTGGAGTGCATACAACACTGTTTCCTTATTCACGAAAGTAAAGACGTAAAGAGAAAGTAAAGAGGCTGGATGGAGGAGGCTCATTCTTTATTCACACTGCAGATGGTCTGTTTAACTGTTTTCTTGCAAGTGAAACGGTCAGTTTTTCCATTCAGTTTATCCACTTACAAAGTCGCCATATAAATAGCAAATGTGCAATAGCGCGACGCAACTGACTCTTAAAGGGAATGTCACAAGCGCCATAAACCCCTTTTATGTGTGTTGCATAATTTCCATTTATAATCCAAGCATTGACCACCTCCTTAATCAATTTTTGTTCAGATCTCAAGCCTAGGAAAATAACTGAGAAAGAATCAATCTGAAGCCCCATTTTGATGATGTCATCATGTAGACTTCTTACAAAGTATTTTACAGTATTTTACAATACAAAAATACATGACACTACAGTATTTTGATACAAAATATTAACTATTTTCATAAACCCCATAAAATACAAATTACAAAATACTATTTTGTATTAAAAATACCTATTTTAAATACATGTATCATAAATACTGCCCATCCCTGTGTACATTCTCCCGTCAAGATTGTTTTTTGGAAAGTGGTGTACACACATTTCGGCCCCAGTTTTATGCATGAGCCACGTTTATAAATAAGACCCCTGATCATTTGACTCAGTGGTTCGTTAGTTGCAGACTGGCTCTGACTGAGTCATTTCTTCAGTGAGTCGTTAACTGGATATTCACTGTGACTGGACCAGTTGAATTGTTACTTGCAGACCTGCTCTGACTGAATGATTTGTTCAGTGAGTCATTAACTAGACACATCCACTTCATTCAACTAGGAAAGGCTCTTCCCTTTGAAGGAATTATGGCATAGGGAGTCCTTACATAGTGAACACACAGTTTGACACCAAACGACTTTCCTGCTCAAAGGATTATGGCCTGAAGTGTCTTATCAGTTGTATTCGTTTCCAAAAGGTCCCTTCGAAGTGGGCCATTTTGAGCACTTAAATTTGCAATGACACTGCAATATAGTGGCCATGATTGTTTTCACTCATAAGTGCCCTTCGGAGGGTGATTTATCCTGTTTGGAACACACTGTAACTCTGTCTGGATCCTTTGAATCAGTGAATTGTTAACTGTAAACTCATTTTGACCGAATCATTTGTTCAGTGAGTCGTTAACTGGAGACTCAATCTGAATGGATCATTTGAATCAGGTGAATTGTTACTTGCAGACTCACTCTGACCGAATCATTTGTTCAGTGAGTCATTAACTGGAGAAATGCACTCTGTTCCATTGGGAAAGGCTCATCCCTATGCCCTAATCCTTTTGGAGGGTCCCTTTGAAGGGATTATGGCGTAGGGATGAGTCCTTCCATAATGAACACGCTGTTCGACACCAAACGACTCTCCTGCTCAAAGGATCATGGCCTGAAGTGTCTTATCAGTTGTATTATTTTCCAAAGAGTCCCTTGGAAGTGGGCAGTTTTGAGCACTCAAATTTGTAACGAGACTTCAGATCATTTAAATCAGTGAATTGTTAACTGTAGACTCATTTTTAATTAATCATTTGTTCAGTGAGTCGTTAATCAAAGATTCACTCAATTGAATCAGTGAATTTTAACTGAAGAATAGAAGAAATCAGTTCCGTCTAATTCAGTGAATTGTTCAGTGTTCAACATGTTAACTGAAAATCTCATTAAACCCTGCTATCCCTGACTGGGTAATGATTTTTCTATTCAACATAACTTTTTAATCTGGTACATTTAGTTGTAAAATACACAGCATTATGCTTTGGAATAAAAACTACTCTGCTAAAGTACAGTTACATGAAAATGTGCTTACTGTTATGACTGTATTGATGTAAAAAAAAAATTGTTACTGTCTGCCACTGCTTGAGATTACATTTGTAAAATGGGACATAATAGGACCCATGTAATCTGTCCAAAATATATATTTTTTCAGTTCACCCTGGTGTGTTCCTTATGCAAAGCTAATATAAGGCTCCAAAACAGACTCCAACACAACATTTTTCTCTGTAAATACTCTGAAACAGGCCTGGATGTCAGGTATAGTGGTTAAAATTGGACTGTTAGCCATAAATGCACAGGTCTGATCCCCAATCCATGTGATTTCTGAGGCATCGCCATTGTGCCCTGGAGCAAAGCTCTTAACCTTCAGGTTGGTGGAGGGGAATGTCTCTGTAATGTGTGTGGTGTGAGCTTCATTGGATAAAAGCTTCACTACTTGAAACTAAACTACAGATTTGTTCTCTCCTGTGAGCTGAAGGCAGCTTTTACCAGTGTTTATGCTTGTTGAATTCAGGTTTTCCAAATGTTACATCAGAAATATGCGAACCCATTTATTTTCTCTTGTGATAATAATTGTTTTTTGTAAAGAACCGAAAGAAGATTCCTTTTCTGTCAACAGTGGTTTATACTCACAATCAAATATTATAAAATATAATTTCATTCAAAGAGAGAGAGAGAGAGAGAGAGAGAGAGAGAGAGAGAGAGAGATGTTTCCTGCAGGATTAGTCAGAGCAAGAGGAGTCTCAAAGAAAGTCTAATATTATAACCATATTTTTGTTGTTATTGTTGTATTTGCTTTAACATTCTATCATTGTGATTTACAGGCAGGGTTAGTCTTGCAACAAACTATTATTTTGCTAATTTTGCTTATTGTGCATGTGTAACGCCCGGAGGGCGGAGGATAACAAGACGAGAGGGAGACGGAGAAACATTACAAAAACGGGTTTATTGACACTTACTGGAAACATATACCGGATACGGGAAGACAGGACGACACAGGACAAGACCCACACGATTCAAAATACCGGACAACAATGGACACAGACGAAAGGGTATATATGGGTGACAGATTGATTACACAGATGACACAGAAAGGATGAACACAGGTGGAACAGATTAACAATGACGGTGGCGGGAGAAAGACAAGGCACGTGACGACAACAAACGATGACGCGGACGAACACTGACAGCATGTATATTCAGTTTATAGGCATCTGCAGATATTTGACAATTAAAACAACAGTGGTGGACTACCAGAACATAGCATACCAGAGTATGAACTGCACATGTGCATAAATAACACAGTCAGTGCACTGTTAAAAGCGATTAGTTGACTTTACTTTAAAAAAAGTGCGTAAACTCATTGTTTTTAAAGCGATTAATTGGCTATTGTAAAATGTGAGTAAACATGTTGCTTTTAAAACGATTAGTTGACTTGACTTAAAAAGAGCGTAAACATTGATTTTAGAGTGATTAGTTGACTTTATTGTAAAAAGTGAGTAAACTTGTTGCTTTTAAAACGATTAGTTGACTATTGTAAAAAGTAAGTAAAAGTGGCTTTTAGAGTGATTAATTGACTTTATTTTAAAAGTGAGTAAACTCATTGCTTTTAAAATGATTAGTTGACTACGTAAAAAGAGAGTAAGCATTGCTTTTAGAGCGATTAGGTGACTTTTTTTTTAAAAGTGAGTAAACTCGTTGATTCTAAAGCCATTAGTTGACTATTGTAGAAAGCTGGTAAATATGTTGCGTTTAAAGCGATTAGTTTACTTAAAAAGAGGGTAAACGTTGCTTTTAGAGCGACTAGTTGACTTAGTATACTCATTGATTCTAAAGCCATTAGTTGACTATTGTAGAAAGCGGGTAAACGTGTTGCGTTTAAAGCGATTAGTTTACTTAAAAAGAGAGTAAACGTTGCTTTTAGAGCGATTAGTTGACTTTTTTAAGAAAAGTGAGTAAACTCATTGATTCTAAAGCCATAAGTTGATTATTGTAGAAAGTGAGTAAACATGTTGCGTTTAAAGCAATTAGTTTACTTAAAAAGAGAGTAAACGTTGCTTTTAGAGCGATTAAGTTGACTTTTTTTAAAACATGAGTAAGCTCATTGATTCTAAAGCCATTAGTTGACTATTGTAGAAAACGGGTAAATGTGTTGCGTTTAAAGCGATTAGTTTACTTAAAAAGAGAGTAAACGTTGATTTTAGAGCGATAAGTTGACTTTACTTAACAAGTGAGTAAACTCATTGCTTTTAAATTGATTAGTTGACTACTTAAAAAGTGAGTAAATATGTTGCCTTTAGACATTAGTTGACTTTATTTCTTAAAAAGTGAGTAAATCGTTTTTAAAGTGATTAGTTGACTATTGTAAAAAGCAAGTAAACATGTTACTTTTAAAGCAATTAGTTGACTTTACCTAAAAAGTGAGTAAACTCATTGCTTTTAAAGTGATTGATTGACTTTAGTTAAAAAAGTGAGTAAGCACGTTGCTTTTAGATAATTTAGTTGACTTTACTTAAAAAGTGAGTAAACATTGTTTTTAAAGCAATTAATTGACTTTATTGTAAAAAGTGATTAAACGTTTTTGAAATGATAAGTTGACTTTATTTAACAGTTCCAAGTTAAAACGTGTTTATTCACTTTTTAAGTAAAGTCAACTTATTGCTTTTAAGGCACCAGTTTTTCTCACTTTTTTAAGTGTAGGTACTACGTTCTTTTTACAGTGTGAATAGGAATTAAATACCAACAGTGTGTCCATTCATTCATTCATTAATTTTTTTAGTCTCTATTTCAGAGGTTGCCACAGCGGAATGAGCCACCAACTATACCAGCATATGTTTTATGCAGCGGATGCCCTTCCAGCCGCAACCCAGTACTGGGAAACACCCATACACTCTCGCATTCACACACTCATACTTTACGGCCAATTTAGTTAATCCAATTCACTTATAACGCATGTCTTTGGACTTTGGGGGAAACCGGAGCACCCGGAGGAAACCCACACAAACACAGGGAGAACATGCAAACTCCACACAGAAATGCCAACTGGCCCAGCTGGGACTCGAACCATCGACCTTCTTGCTGTGAGGCGACAGTGCTAACCATGCCGCCTCACATAGTATATTTCAAAAGCTGCATTTACCGATAAAATAACATTGAATAAAAAGTTACTTTTCACAAGGATGTGACATAAATACTGTATGGAGCTCCTTGTACAGTCAAGTTTTACCTGATATGTTGGTCATACATTATGGCAGATATTTTACGTTGCTAGTCTAAGCATAGCAGATAAACACAACTGTGATGTGCAGTAAGAGCAGTCTCTCTGCTTCTCTGTGATGTGTGTGGACAGTTCTACTCAACACTGAGAAATGCTTAAGGGTGACAGCTTGAATGTCATCACTTGTGCTAACATTTACTGTAGCTGCTTGTCTCATAATGGGAACATATTTCTGTAAACATTGATGTAGACTGAGCTACAATAGGTTTTATTTGAACTGTAATTGATTACCATAGGGTTATGGATTTTTTTAACGGATCCAATTAGGATAATTTGACATTAAAGGGATAGTTTAATAATAAAAGGAAATTGTCAAGTGATTCCAAACCTATATGAGTTCCATTTTTCTGTCAAAAGTAGTTATTTTGAGAAATGTTAGAAGCCCATACTATGGAAGTTAATAGTTACAGGTTTTCATAATTTTTCAAAATATCTTCTTTTGTGTTCAACAGAAGAAAGAAACTCAAACAGGGTTGGTGACAATTGAAGGATGAGTTAATGATTGTAGAATTTACATTTTTGGGTTGGCGCCAATAGCCAAGTGGTTCAGTGCATATAGCACCGTGGTGCTCATGGTGACTGGAGTTTGATTCCTGGCTCGAGGTCCTTTGCTGACCCTTTCTCTGCTCCCAATACTTTCCTGTCTGTAACCTCCACTGTCCTTTCCAATTAAAGGTGAAAACCCCTTAAAAAATAATGGTAACACTTTATTTTGATGGTCCATTTGAGTATTAGTAGACTGCTTAATATATGTTGATACTGCTCCTTTAACAGACATTTAACTGACTATAAGAAACTTTGCAAGTACAACTTACACTAACCCCAACCTTAACCCCAACCTAACAGTCTACTTATAATCTAATAAGAATTAGTTGGCATGTAGATGCAATGCAACTTCAATTCAACAAACGGACCATCGAAATAAAGTGTGACCAAAATAATTATAAAAAAAGAATTACAAATTTTGGGTGAACTATCCTTTACATATAACAGCTGGTCTTCTGGTGTAGTACTGTAAGAGGAAAGCCATACATACAGTGCTATACTGTACAGTACAATGTATTGCACTGTTTTTTTCTCTCTGACGTTTTGTGTGTTGGTAGCTTGGCTTTTTTATGACTTGTTCTGTAGGTTGCATATACTCCAGGAAGTTATAATAGGAGGTGGTCTTTCTGAGTCTCTAAATAGTTCATTCAAACGCTTCATTCAGGAATGAAATGAGTCATTGAACTATTCATTCATCAGTTTCTTTTTAAACACAAAAACAAGTGACTGTTTTCTTGAGTGACTCATTGAAACATTCAATCAACAAATTGGTTTAACAAAAGTGACTGGCTCTGTCTGAAATTGCAGAAATACTGTAGATATATCTTTTTGCAAAGTTTTTGAAAGAAGTTTGACTGCTTGTATGACTGTATTCTGGACATCTTTGTCATGTTATTTCTGACATCTGACACCAGTTGTAAAATAGTTTTTTTTATATGATGATTTTGGACATATTCAAGTGCTTTAAGATACCAAATAACAAATAAAGATAACTGGGGTGGTAGCTTTTCAATGGTGCACGTTACATATTTACATGTAATATATGTACTAATATGTGCATTTTGGGTAGCAATATGTACCTTTAAACTCCATGTGAAATAAAAATTTACAGGATTTATTTTGCTACATTGTTAATCCACTTAAAAATGTGTTTATTTTGGCAATCTTCAATGAAATTCTCACCATTTGGTTCTGGGTTTGGAGTGGCGGTTCTTTGTTGATGTCAGTTTGACGCTTCAGCCACAATATTCTTAATTACGCCCCTCTTACTGTTAGTTTGCTAAGAAGGAACAATTCTCAAAAAGAAAGCCCCGCCCCCTATTTAGTATTCCATTTCAGATTTAAGACTTTAAGGTAAAAACTTTTGTAAAGGTATCAGTGGAGTGATAGCTTATGTACCTTTATTTCTGAGTGTACAGTATATATCTTGGAAGTGCATATTGAGATCCAGACACAATTTTCATGAGTGAAATATCTATTAGTTATAAGACAAGTAGCTTATATTGAATAAAAAACACAGAATAATTCAAGACATTGACACTTGTGAGGGTTCTGCTATGGCTTTGTTTGTTGGCAAAAACCAAAGCTGGGAATTGTATGTACAGTACATACTGTATACGTTAACACTGAAATAGCTCACAGTTGAGCTATACAAATAACATAGCCTGAATTTGTATATATGTTTTTATGTTTATATGTTTTTCTTTCTAAATCAAAATGGAATTTATACATGACGCTCATTTTATTCAAGTTTTTATTTTAACTTCACCCATTCACACTGTATGACAGATCCTGAGCCTGTGGAATGAGCTAGTTCCATACAAAATAGACTTCTTGGATTTTCCTTTCTTGTTTGTTGAACTTGCACACTTTTGCTTGTCCTTTTATCTACTGCAGTGTTTTTGTTGCACAGGATAAATTAAGACTTAATTTAAAGTGTCTAATGTTTTTCTTAGAGGGCAAAAATCCTGCAGATTTTTGTTCCAACCAGCTCCAAAATACTTGCTTGAAACTTTACTGAACAATAAAGAAAACAATGTTTATCTGATTCAAGTGTGTTTAGTTTGGGGTTGGGAATAAACTTCAGGACAGTGGGTCTCCAGGAACAAGTTTGGAGACCCCTGAGCTAGAGTGATGTTTGATTACGAGAATGAGTGTATTTACATGGACAGCAATACTCTGATTTTAATATGATTAAGACAATACTCTAATTGAGAGTCTACTATCTAAACAGTGATTTTTGATTACCTTCATTTAACTAAAGTCATTATCGAACTAAACAGAAATCAAATCAAGCCATGTAGAGTATTCTTATTTTAGTTGCATTATTGAAGTGCAGTACAGACATTTAAACACCTTAATCAAACTATTACAGTTTTGTAGTACTTTTCACCACATATTGTGACAGGACGCACACACGGTAGTTGTCAGGCATTTGACGAAATACAAATGAGAATGCTTCAAGACAGCACATTTCTGGTGTTTGAGAATTTGTATTCGCCATCGTCTGTTTGCAGGTGGTGTGTGAGAGATTAACTGCAGATTAAATACGAAATTAACCCAAATTAAATACGAAATGCCCAAAATCATATACGGTGGCATGACGAACACAAACTGTTGTTGTGTGAAACGCCGGAGGAAACTAGCATCGATTGGTGACTTAATGACAGTAATAGAACTATGTATGTAAAACGGGACCATTCTAAAAAGCAACTCATGTAAACACCTCAATGGTATTATTATCTTATTCAGATTAAGGCAAATAATTAGATTACTGATGTCCATGTAAACGTAGTCAATGTCTCTGCCAAGACAAATATTTGAGTTCTAATCTCGATAATGTCCTTCTCTTTATTCCAGACCAGCAGTTTTCCCCCTGGTCACCATCCCGAGATTTCAATGAGGATAGTAGCCTCGCTCCACCCAGGAACATGAAGGGCTTATCAGGTGGTCGTGCACCGCACCAGATTCCCACACTTCCCCCGTGTGGACTGGCGGAGTGCGAGCATCTCCATGACCTGCACGGCATGCATGTGTCCGATCTGCGCCACACCTACCTGCTCAGCCCCACGGAGACCTGCGTCATGGACTTCCATCACCGTCTTTCACCGCGTAGCTCCATCCACTCCGACTGCATGATCATGTCACCTATGGCGTTACCTTCCACTGTCCCCGCCGACCATGTTTCCAGCAGCACCTTTCCCAGAATGCACTACAGTTCGCAGTACTACGACCCAGCTGCCCGGGAAGACTGTGCAGCCATCACCACCTCAGCCACATCCGCCGCCGCCGCTGCTGCTGCCGCAGCCGCAGCCTCTCATCACGGCAGCAGCAAGAGCAACCGAATCCCCGCAAACCTGCTGGACCAGTTTGAAAAGCAGCTTCCTTTTCATCGTGACGGCTTCCACACACTGCAGTATCAGCGCACATCTGCCACACCAGGTGGGGAGCAACGCAGCGAGAGCCCTGGTCGCATCCGACACCTGGTGCACTCTGTCCAGAAGCTCTTCACCAAGTCCCACTCGCTGGAGGGATCATCCAAGATGAACGGCACTAAAGGGGAAAGCGGAAGTGGGGGAAGCCATCACCATCACCACGGCAGTCATCACTCATCCAAACACGGCAGCAAGCGCAGTAAAAGCAAGGAGCGTAGGCATCGGTCCGGGACAGGGGGCTGGTGGAGCTCGGACGACAACTTAGACAGCGACAGCACCTACCGGACAGCCAGCGCCTTAAGCCGCCACCATCATGAGCATATCGGTCACAGTTTCCCAGAATCCATCCACACTCATTTCGGAGATCACTCACTTAAAACCTCCAAGAGCAACAATGACGTCAAGTGCTCGGGCCGCGAGGGTCTGTCCATGGCACCTGATGGAAAGTTCATGAAGAGGAGTTCCTGGTCAACGCTCACCGTCAGCCAGGCCAAAGAGGCCTACAGAAAGTCCTCCCTCAACCTGGAGAAGCCCATGATGCATCAGGACCTTAAACCATCTTTTCGGTCCTCACACTACCTACAGGTAGGAAGCATGGCTTTTTTAAGCAGATCCATGTGAGATGTAATATTGCAAAATTATGAACATTTGGTTTAGTTATATTTTTGTGATAGGTTAGTGTAGGGTTTAGAGAGAAAAGAGCAAGGAGGTGAGCAATTGTTGAAGGACATTGAGCTGGCAATTAAACTATAGTCTAGTTCAGTGGTTCCAAATCATTTTTAACTCAGTGACCACACAACCAAACACTTATGTTTATGCAGGCCACTACAATTTTCAAATAAACCTGCTATTTGTGGCAAGTTGGTAACTCTAGGTGCAAGACTGTTAATTGTCTTTATTAAATAATCTGCCAATGATTTGAATAGACATAAATGTACAAAACAGGTCCCCAAGCCCAGAGAAACTCAAGCTAACATTTTTAAGGAAATAGGAAAAGCAAATTCCAGGCAGATGCCATAAGCAGGTAGAGTGTCACTGGAGCAATCAGGGAACAAGCAGAGCGGGTTCAGTTTAGACTTGCGTAGGATTGATTTTTTGCAATTTTTTAAATATTATTTGCCATGTTCCCACTCAACATTTGTGCTAGATTTGAGCAAATACAACTGGGACCTTGCTTACTGTAACCTTATGGGTAAGTCTATGGTTGCAGGTACATTTGGCATTTCAAAAAGTTAGATAAAGATAAACAGCTATTTTTTCCAAAAAAAAACTTTCTCTCCTTCGACTTGCCACAGAGGAATGAACTGCCTATTACACTGGCATATGTTTTATGTGGTGGGTGCCCATCCAGCACTTAAAGTACACTTACTTGTGAACCCCCAGTGTTGGAAAACAGCCATATGCTCTCAGTCACACATACAATCTTTGCACTGGGGGAAAATTAAGCACCTGGAGGAAACCCAAGCAAACACAGGGAGAACATGCAGACTACACATAAAAATGCCACCTGGACCAGCCGGGACTCGAACCAGTGACCTTCTTCCTATGTGGTGACAGTGCTAACCACTGAGCCACTGTGTCAAAATTGGTTACCATTTTCAGTCAAATGTTAAATGCCAAATTACCCAAATAACAACACATCTGGTATAATAAATGTTTCTGCCACCACTTCTGCACACAGAACTTTTTGCCACTACTTTAAACCCAAGAAATGCTGTCATGATGTTGCCCTTGAGCAAAGGACTTTACCCCAGGTTGCTCCAGAGGGATTGTTCCTGTAATAAGAGTAGACTTTAGATAAGAAATGCATGAGGTCCCTGAAGTGATAAATGTACTGGTTTTGACAGCAATACCTCTGAGGAAAACCTGTTTAGTCAATTTTCTTTTAGTCAAACAATTGTCCAGAATGCGATTGAATCCAGTCATTGATTATCTATTGTTATTGTTTAAGGCCTGTGGGAGTCATTGAAGCCTAAGAAGAGCGGATCAATACAGACTTGATGTAGAGAAAGAGTATGTGGTTAAAGCAGCAAGAAACTTTTTATATGATATATGGTTTAAAGTACGTTTGATCAAATAAAAGCCATGTGGATATTGTTTAGTAATACTAGAGAAAATCTATTGTTGATTTTCTTACTTAGGCCTAATGTCTTTCTTACATATGTCAGGAACTGTTAAGACAAATTCATCATAAGACAACTGAATGCTGTGCAGTATGCACTGTATACTACATACTAAGTAATACAGTTTGTATTAAACTGTGATTTTTTTTCACATGATTTTAGTCACATGATTTACAAACATTTGATTCATTTTCTTGGAAACAAACACTTTGATTTCATTTGTTTTCTTGGATAATTAATTGAATTACTAAAAATCCTCAAAGGGTTAGTTCACACAAAAATGGAAAGTCTGTTATTTATAACTCATTACTTAATTTTTGGTTGAACTAACCATTTAACATTTGGCATTCTGTGATATTTAGTATTTTGTGATATTTATTTATTTTTTTACATCAAGCAATGCATTTTTCAGTTTGGCCATGAAGTTCCGGAGCATGCTTGAATATCTTTTTTTTGTAAAATATACAAAAAAAAAAATGAATATTAATACTTTTCTCTAAAGATACAGGATATCATTGACTAATATCGTTATCGCAATAAATACCAGAAAATATTGTGAGAGAATTTTAACCCTCCTGTTGACTCACCGGTCAAAACTGACCCGGGCATCATTTTAACAGCAGAAAAAAATACATTAAACAATGTTTTCAATTTTCTCTGTTTCATTTCATCTTAGGAAATTAAATTTTTTTGTATTTCCATATTTTCACGATGGCTGTAGAGGATGTAGGGTACAACGGTTGTCATTAGGGTCAAAGTTGACCCTTCCATTTTTAAACCTCAAAAACTACTAGCACACACATACAATCTCCAACACACACACACGCACGCACGCACGCACGCACGCACGCACGCACACACACACACACACACACACACACACACACACACACACACACACACACACACACACACAGTAAGAATCTGCTGTTTTAACTAATATGAATACTGTCTTGCTAAAAACTATTTGCATGTACTTTTAACTTTAGAAAATATACCTTTTGCTTAAATCAAAAATGAGTGTTGTCCACTGATTAAACATTGATGAAATAATCCACACTAATGAAGGAAACCCTAAGCATTCACAGAGTTTGTGATGAAGATGAGGTTGTTTCTTTATGCAAAATAAATTTGAGGATTGAAATTAAATGTTGATGCTTTATTTTAGAGGTTTAGTGAATGCAGGTCATTTTTGACCCGAAGGGTGAACAGTGTATAGAGAATTGTTAGACAACAGGAGGGTAGCTGTGTATTATCCACTTCACATCTGGCTGCTGATAACCTTCAGGCGTTGTTCTGTAAGAACAACTGGCTAGATGAACATTATCTTTTACTTAGTATTTGTAAAAATAGAAATAGATGAACACGGATGACATGTATAATGTCATAATGTATAATCAATTTAAATGAATTTCATACACAGTAAAAAATGATGGGTTCCACACAATTCCTTCATGTTGTCCCAACACAAATAGATTAATTTAATTGTTTTTAACAAATTTAGGTAGATTGAACATAAAACAATTATGTTGTCCCAAAAAATAAGAATTGTGTTGTTTCAATTAATTTTAAATAAGTAGTTTGAACAAGGTGATAAAAGCATGTTTTTAGTGTAATGTGCTATAGTTTTTTTTTTTACACATTGTGCATGGTTTTATATGCCTCTGATTGTGATTCCGAAGGATACGGGGCACACACAGGTCATGCTGACTCTATAGTGCTACTCAACTACTCAGATCCTGACATCTAAATGACATCTTCCTCTGTGGAGGTTAATTATGCCATAAGTACCAGCAGTCTCACTGTACTGAGGAGCTGAGGACTACTTTGTACAAATCGTCAGCACACACTGTTCTACAACACTGCCATGTTTGAATGGGAGAAAATGAGGCTTGTCCTGTTGTTGACCTTATTAGAGACTGTCAGAGCTCAAGAGAGACGACAGCCTGGGTGAGTTGTAAGTGACATTAGACTAGATACACACGCTAATGAATCATTCAGGAATAACACGAACTTCAAATTCGGTCTCATTGTAAGTCAACTGTGTTTCAATGTATTTAAAATGTAAAGTTCACTGGCAGTTTCTTTGGGGACATAACAATGTGACACTGGACCACAAAACCAAACAACTAATCAGTAAATTTAATCCAGTGAAAAAAAAAATGTTTTGTTAATCAAAGTCTGACAATTTGGTTCTGTGTTTAGAGTGGTGGTCATTCTTTGTTGACGTCAGTATGATGGCTTCAGCCACAATATTCTTAACCACACCCCTTTTACCATTAGTTTGCTATGAGGGAATGATGTGCTAAAAGAAAGCCCCGCCCACTACTCATTATTCCGCTTCAGTTGGACGAACGTCAACATACAAGTTTTAGCAACTTCAGCTTCATGGGGACATTAAGTAATTTGTTCACTTTTCTTCAGTAATGTTAGCATATAAAATATTTGAATAAAGTCAGTCTCGTGTTTTTTTCTTGTAGTATACATTTTCCACAAAAATGTTGGTGGTTTATTTATTGTCAGGCAACTTGCTGCAGAGCTTTTTAAGTTCACTCAGCTTAATTCAAGTCAAGTTTCAGTACTTGGGTTAAAAGTTGTCAACTCAAAAAAAGCTGTTCAGCAAGTTGCCTTACACTCTTACATTGTCAAATTTTAGACAATAGACTGTTATATGGGTCAAAACAACAGAAACTACAACACCACACAGCATATGTTTTACACAGCGGATGCACTTTCAGCTGCAACCCATCACTGGGAAACATCCAACATCCATTCACACCCATACACTACGGAAATACTACCTCCACACAGAAACGCCAACTGGCCCATGAAATGCACCGGTTACGTTTTTGTCTCATTTATTTATATTTTTCAGAAACACTACAAAATTGTTAAGATTTGTTCTTCTTTGGTGACACCCCAATTTATTGAAAATGTCCAACATTAAAAAATATTATTTATAATTTTATATAAAATAAATATTCATTCATTCATTCATTTTCATTTCGGCTTAGTCCCTTTATTAATCTGGGGTCGCCACAGCGGAATGAACCACCAACTTATCCAGCATACGACATTCTTGCTGTGAGGCGAACGTGCTACCCACTGCGCCACTGTGAGGCCCATAAAATAAATAGCATTATGTAAATATGTGTCCAACCAATGTAACTTGCTCTCACACTTACACTCATATTATTAAGAGATGTTTTTCTTGTTACACCATTTTTTTTTTACCATATTTAAGGTACAGTTCAGTAAAAATAACAAAATAAAACAATATATATATATATTAAACATTATATATACACATATATATATATATATATATTCATTCATTCATTCATTTTCATTTCGGCTTAGTCCCTTTATTAATCT
>CAIGQW010028834.1:3027081-3041771 GCA_903798125.1 Danio choprae
TTTCAATATATTAGAGCACATATGGTACTGTATTAAATATTTGAATATGTATGTTGGAAATGGACAGATGTGGAATTAGTGGAATTAGTACAACTTAATACAGGAAATACTGTGACTGAAAGCCCCTTGTTTCCTTATCTGGTTGGATTTTTCTGAATAAAAAAATGTAAATCTTGGCTGCTATGTGTTATGATAGAAAATTGAGTAGGAAGATCTTGAGATTGTGTGACTGTGTCTGGGTCTTTGGGATTATTTACCAATGAAAGATGAAGTGAATAATTTTCTAAATGTCAAATAGGCTTTCACTGATTGCTTTGAAGGGGTCATATTATTCTTTTAAATGGGATAATTTGAATAAAAGACAATGAAAATTGTCCTAATTTATTCATCCTTCACTTGTTCCAAGCCTGTTTGAATTTCTTTTGTTGAACTCAAAGGAAGTTAGGTGAGGGCATGGTCACAGCTCTCACAGTTACATGTGCAAGCCCCCTCTGCGCCTCCCTGCATTGCGGTGAGTTCGTCAGTGAAAGTTAAACCACCAGCTAATCCCCCGTGGTCCTCCCGCTTCTCATCAGTGCACCTCATTCCTGATTCAGATGATTTTGCTGGTACTTTCTCTGGGATTGCCGCTTCATCATTCGATGAATCAGGTTAGCAGATGTTCATCACGGCATCGGAGGGTGAGTTATCCATATAAATCTGGGGTGCCTGCAGCTTCAGATCTAGAATCGGATATGGTGGCTATGCTTTCCACAGTGGCCGGACCATCTAGGAGGGCGCTACAAGGTGTGCCCTGTCCCCATCTTTTTGGAGGTGCATGAGGAGCTTATGCAGGCTTGAAAGGCTCCCTTCTCAACCCGGTCAGTAAGAGCTTCCACTCCGCCAGGGGGTACATGGCCATTTCTCAGGTCAAAAAGGCAATCTTTGTCAGCAAGGCGCCTGCGCCTGGCAGGATGTGCCCAGTTTCCCATCTAAAGTGTGTAGGCTTTCTAGTTAACTCACAGCCAGAGCCTACACTGCTGTGGGACAGGCTGCCTCTGCTATCAAGGAGGTCATCTACCAGCGGCCCAAGACTGTTAAGCTGCCAGCGGCTATAGCAACTGCTCCCCCTGCCCCTCCAGCCGAGATGAAGTCCGGGTTCTACAGCCCGTACCTCATCATGCCCAAAAAGAGCGGTGGGTCAAGACCTATCCTGGATCTTCTTGAACGGGTATCTGTACAAGATACCATTCAGGATGCTTACGCAGAAACACATCCCTGGGATTGGTTTACAGCAATAGACCTGAAGGATGCATATTTCCATGTTTCAATACTTCCTCAACACTGGCCTTTCCTACTGTTTGTGTTCAAGGGTCAAGCATGGCAATACAAGGTTTTCCTCTTTAGGCTCTCTGTCTCCACAAGTATTTATGAAGGTCATGGAGGGTGCCCTATTGCCGCTCTGGCCAACAGGCATTTGCATTCTCAACTACGTCAACAATTGGTACCGGTTAAGACTGCAGGTCAAGTGAGAGAAGAGCAAGCTCTTCCCTGTGCAGGGCATCTCTTTTCTCTGTGTGTAGCTGGACTCTCTGGAGAGCGCATCTCATCAATGCTGGCCTGTCTGGAGCAATTTATCTGGAAAACGGTTGACCCACTGAAACTATTTCAAAGACTCTTGGGGCATATGGTATTCACAGCTGCTGTCACGCAGCTTGAACTCTTACATATGTGACCACTTCAGCACTGGCTGCAGATTGCATCCCCAGATAGGCAGATAGGCTAGGCATCAGCACACAGTGAGTGACCATCACTCCTCTGTGTCGCCAATGTTTTAGCTGACCGTGATTTCTTGCGGGCTGGAGTGCTCCTTTGGCAAGTGTCCAGGCATGCTTTTGTAAGGACGAATGCCTCCTTCACAGCATGTGCAAATGTGCATTTCCCCCAGTGAGCCTTCTCACACAGACTCTGTGCAAGGTCAGGGATGAGAAGGAATAGGTTTTAATAGTTGTGTCCTATTGTCCTAACCAGACCTGGTTCACAGAGCTCACTCTCCTTATGATGGCCCCTCCCTCGCAGATTCCCCTGAGGAAGGACCTTCTTTCTTAGGGACAGGGCATAATCTGGCACCTGCATCTAGCCCTCTGGAACCTCAACGTGTGGTCCATAGATGCAACGTGGTTTCTGCTCACCATGAACTGGTTTATGGCTGGACAATGGGGAAGCATGGCCTGGCCATCCGTTTCCTCAGAGGAACTAGAAGGCTTAATCTGCCTCGTGCTCCTCTCATCCTCTCTTGGCATCTTTTCATATTTCTTTATTGGACTACAGAGACATCCATTTAAACCACTCTAGTGTAGACACAAACCACCTGTGTCTTAAGACAGCTCTGCTGACCACACTAGCATTTTTTAAGAAGGTCTGGGACCTGGAGGCATTTTCGGTCAATGAATCATGCCAAGAATTTGGACTGGTTAACTTTCACATTATCCTGATACCCCAGCTCGACTACATGCGCAAGGTTCCTACCCCTGCTTTCAGGGACCAGATAGTGAACCTGCAAGTGTTGCCCCTGGAGAAAGCAGACCTCGCTGCTGTATCCCATCTGTGGGTTCCATCCCATCCTGCTGTATGTCCCCCAGGGGTGAGAACACACTATACTAGAGGTTTTGCCTCCTCCTGGGTGTTAGCAAACTGTGCCTCTGTAACAGACATCTGTAGAGCTGTAGGTTGGGTAACAACTAACACATTTGCAAGATTCTACAATCTCTGAGTAGAGCCGGTTTCCTCCTGAGTGCTGGGTTGGGAGACCCAGTCAGCTGGGAGAAATCTGAGCTCTGTGTCAAAAATGCTTGCTACACGAAAACACACAAGTTCACATAATGTTGGTTATGTAACTATTTATAAACAGTTGGGGTAGAAATTGTGTGTTAGTACTGTATATCAGACCTGGGGTGTATTCCAGAAAGTTAACTCACCATCTGTTAAAAACTTAACTCTGGCTTGATTAACCCTAAACCTGCTTAATCAAGGTATGTCGGGTATGTCATTAAGAAAACTTAACTCAACTCAACTAAATTCAACTAGGCACAGTTGGATGGGAATTACTTAACGTGTAAATATTGTTCAGAAAATGTTCTTTCTATTATAGAGAACAGTTGTCTTTGGAGTGACTTTGTACTTTGTAACTGCAGATATTGTATGGCGCAAAGAGCAGAGCTGAAAGAGTTAAAAGCATAATTTGACCTTTTTAAACATTTATTTTCTGGAATGTTTGTTTGAGCATCCTGAATATCCTGACACAGCAACATCAATTTAATCAGGGGCATTAGTTTGATGGGGGGACTTTTTGACCCAGGAGAGTCTTTGTTTGTCCAAACATTGGTCAAAGAAAAACTTTGAACAGTCATACTGTAGTTTATATACAGTACAAATAAGTGAGAATTCACATATTAATGAATGGAATGCAGTCAGTGAGATGTATTGGCTGTAAGGAAGTAAGTGTTTCATTCAGGAAGAGGCTTTAAACATTTACTTTTGTATACATATTGTTATCTGGTGTTTTCTACTGCAGAATAGTTAATGTCCTTGGTTCTAATCTGAGACTTGAAGTGCTGATAATGTGTGGTCTGAGGCCTCACTGTAACTTGCCATATGTTTTTTTTCCCATGACAGCTGCTCTGGGTATATAACTAATGTATAGTTAAAAATATGAGGAATGTCATTTATGATGAATCCAAACCCAATCTGAAAAGCATGTTGTATGATGACTTGTTGTGAAAATACAGTACGCAGCATATTAAATGCATTGTGTATCTGCTTTTATGTGTCCTATACATTTGCTTGCAAACTATGTCACTTCTGGGTTCACAAAGGTAATGGTATTAACTAAGTCACTCATCTCAGTCATCTCAGAGCTTGCAGAAAGTTCTCAATTGATGGCTATTCCAGAGTGACCCTTCAGTCTAATATTGCATAGGCTTCTCTTTGGCTACATTGGTTTTTGGTTGTTCCCTCCATTTAGCTCGGGCTACCACTTGCAAACAGTGAGAGATATGCGCCCTCACCCCAGCGTGTCTCTGGATCCATCAACCAACTTCAACCCTCCACAGTTTCGCTCCAGAAACCAGAGCTACATGCGTGCAGTCAGTACCTTCAGTCAGGCAAGCTGTGTCAGCCAGGTGAGTCCAACCACCTGCAACACCACACAACACTAACACACAGGTACAAGAAAGACAATCTAACTACAATAAGTGGTTTCAAGTAGAAAAAGATGGCATTAGCTTTTATCTAGATATCTTGCTCTGTTTTCGGACTGTCTTGTAGTTCTTGTAGACTTCATGCTTACCTTGAGTCAAATTATCTATGATTGGTTATGAGGTTTCTTCTAAAAACAGCTTAAAGTCTGTGTGAAATCATAATGTTCAATGTTTATTTTGCTAGTGCACATTGTGATTATTTTATGTGGACAATTAATCCATCCAAGTTAATTCAATGGATAAAGAAATGTTTATTTTGGTAATCTTCACTCAAATTCTGACCTCAAATTTGCTTCTGCGTTTGGAGTGGCGGTCCTTTTTTGATGATGTCAGTTTGACAGCTTCACAATATTCTTAACCACGCGCCTCTTACCGTTAGTTTGCTATGAGGTATTGATGCCCAAAAAGATAGCACCGCCCCCTACAAAAAATTCTATTTCAGTTGGAAGTCCATCAACATGCTGAAATAAAAGTCTCAGCAACTTCTGGTTCACACTGACTTTAAGGTGTTAACAATTTATTAGTTGATCAAGTTGGTTGAATGGGATTAGGGGTTAAACAGTTGAAATGCCAGCTAGTAAGGTCTTGTACAGCAAGGTAGGTTATCTTGGTCAATCTGTGTGAAGTTTTGTGCAGTAGATCAACATGGTCAGTAGAGGGAATAGGTTGGGTTAACTATCCAAATCCCAACTTGATTTAGATAAATACTGATCGGGCAAAGATTGATAGGTCTAGACCAACTTGGCTAAAAAAAAATAGCTGAATAACTCAACTTAATTTAGCAGGCTGACCAGCAGACTTGGGACATGTCCGCACATACACGAGTATTTTTATAAACTGGAGCTTTTCCAGCTTTAATAAAAAAAAAAAAAAATTCCATCCACATGAAAACAGCAAAATGCAGGGCATGCCAAACCAACAGGTAGCGATAATGACACTTTTATGCTGGGTTCACATCAAATGGGGAATTGAGTATTTTCGCGAGTAAACTGCATACAAGTCAATGTAAATGTGAGAACAGAGGCAGATTACCATCCCGCTGTGCAAAGCACACGAATATGCATTGCATTTGCTGCAAATGTGCAGAATTTGCCTCATTCATATGTTCAGCATTTGGTGTGAACCCAGCCATATTGACTAATCAAAAAAGGAGAGCTTGCACAGCATGCACACTGGCGTCAAGAGGTGAAAACTCCAGTTGTACTATTCACACGACCACATTGTAATAAGAGTTTCAGAAAATCTTCACCCTGGTTTTTAGAGTTTTTGGAAAGTTTAATTTTCAGTCACTCTATACTCAATACTTTTCGTGTGGACAAACAGCGAAACTGCATAGAAAAATACCAATGTTCGTGTAGACAGAGCCTTACTGTATCAACCTGGCATGTCATCTGGATTAGTAATGAGTAAAGTGTTGAGTTAAAGGCTGAAGTTCCGCTTAGCTTTAACCCTAATTAAACACACCTGATCAAACAAATTGAGTCCTTCAGGCTTGTTTGAAACCTACAGGTAATGGGTTGAAGCAGGATTGGAACAAAACTCTGCAGGGCTACTGCCATTAATTCCCTTAGTTTAGTGATTAACCAATAAAATACCAGATAACAATGTTAATAAGTCCCTTAACCAGACCAAATATGGTCCTAGAGCAGTGTTCCCAACCCTGTTGTTGGAGGCACACCAGCACTACATATTTTCAAACTCTTCCTAATCACACACCTGAATTAACTCATCAAAACATTAGAAGAGACTCCAAATTTTTGGTTTAATGGGCCAGATAAGGCAGACATCCAACATATGTACTGTTGGTGTGCCTCCAGGAACAGGGTTGAGAAACACTGTCCTAGAGGGCCACTGTCCAGCAGAGTTTAGCACCAATTTGCTTCAACACACCTGGCTGGAAGTTTCGAGTATGTCTAGTAAGACTTTGATTTAGCCTGTTCAGGTGAGCTTAGTGTGGTTAGGAGCTAAACTCTTAATGACATTGGTCCTCCAAATCCCAGTAGAGCTAGGCTGGTCAGATTTAATAATACCAGAAACCTGGTCAGCCTGTTACCATATCTGGTAAACTACACTCAAAACACAACAACCTTACTTTAATTATGATGCACATTTTCACTAATTTGAATAACAATATTTCAACTTGTTTTAGGCAAATGGATATGGCAAGAGCAATATCATTTTCATTTGAATTATGATGTGAATTAAAGCTATCTAGATGACTTAATAATCTCAATGACTTAATTAGATTTTTTTATTGCAGTTTAAATCAACTAATTTAATAATGCTTATTATTTTTATGTTACGTATGGAATGAAAGGGACAATTCTCAGCACTGAGATTAGCATTACTATGGATCAATGAGCCTGCATTTACACTAGTGCATTTTTGTTTTAAAATGATATTTAAGAATGAAAATGTCCCTCGTTTCAGAAAAATGATCTCTGTCCACACTATATAACCAATAACACCTGATTAATGATAATTTTCAATCAATGCGTATGCATATATCTTGATGGCATCTGTAAATGCTCCATTTTTGTGAAACGAAGATTCTGGTGTAGTGTGGAGTAATGACATGGATAACTGTAACAAAACCTATGCATTTTAAAACAAATATGCATTAGTGTAAACACCACCCAAAGAAAGAGTGCTATTCTTCTACAAAGCGGTAACCTCAAAACTCAAACCCTAAATTGATACTTTTCTAAACCTTCAAACTAAGTGAAAACTAAAGTTGTTCTCTTAATTTGAAACACCTAAGATTAAATTGTCAAGTTTTTCTCTCTTAATGCAATCCCATGCAAAGCCTGCTCGGAACTACACATACACTTACCAGTTAGTTACGCCAGCTAAATTCATTCATGTTGCCCCAACACAGAATGATTGAATTAACTGATTTTTGTTAAAACAAATACAGTGTCCAAACAATTCAAGAATTGTGTTGTTTCAGCTTATCTTAAACAAGTAGTTTGAACAAATGCATTTCTCAAGATCTACTGATCCTTCCAGCAAAGTTCAGCTTTAACCCTGAAAAAACACTACCAAACTAGCTCTTTAAGATCGGTGTGTTTCATTAGAGTTATTCAGAAACAGGATTGGACATCCTTGTGATTTTTGCTAAACTAGTAGAGAATTAGTTTTACTTATTGTGTTCTAAGAACACAACTTGACCAACTTAACCACCTTAAAACAGTATGAGTTGATTTTCTTGAAGCAAGATTGTAAGAGATATTTATTAGAACACAATGTTTGGTTACAGAGGCAATAAGGCATTCAATGACTGATGTTAGATTCTCTTCTTTTCATATAAGCAATTGTTAAAACAGGATGCCAGAAAGCTGAAGTCAAGGTCTGTTGAGCCGCGGTGCTGTGAATTTACGTGGGCTTTAGGTAGGCGGCTGTTTACAGGCTTTTACTGATGGAGTAGGCTACAACTAAGATTTTTTAGAACATTCTGACTATTAAATATGTTGGCAATTAATTAACGTAGATGAAGTGTTTAATCTTCTGTTGTAGTGCTAGGTTGACATGGAAGCAGTAACTTCATAGACATTTTCATAAAAGTGCTGTTTTAGACTGCTGTTGACTGTATGTGTCATTTTCCCTCTCCAAACAATATGCTTTTTCTTCATTTACCTATTATGAGATGATATTCCAGCCTGAAATGTTTTTTTTTCTTATCTTGTTGCTTTCTGACATAATTCTACTGAGACGTTCAAGGTCGGGAATTGCCAGTGGTATATTCCTCCTGCTAACACTCCTTCATATTTACTGTGCAAAGGGGAAGAATCAAAGTGAGAAAGAGAAAGGAAGAGGAAAAATTAAGGACTGCTATTCCTGTTTTTGTCTCTCAGGTGAGTGAGACTGAGGTCAATGGCCAGTTTGAGTCAGTTTGCGAGTCCGTTTTTAGCGAAGTAGAATCCCAGGCCGTGGAGGCCTTGGACCTGCCCGGCTCTTTCCGCACTCGAAGCCACAGTTACCTGCGTGCAATTCAGGCTGGGTATTCCCAAGATGATGACTGCTTGCCTTCAATGACATCCTCTACTGTCACTTCAACTCTCAGATCCACAACAGGTAACCGTATGCCTCAAATCCCACCTGAGAGAGAGAGAGAGCGAGAGAGAGAGAGAAAGAGAAAGAGAGAGAGAGAAAATCTTTAGACCACATACCCGCCATACATTCAGCACATGCTGAACTACATACTCTGGCATACCTACATATGTACAGTGGGATTCCCTTGTGCTTGAGAGATGACTGACTTTAATGTCTTTCCGTCGGCTCTTGTCTGTTGTGTGTGTTTGCTTCTCTGAGTTTGTTTTGAAAGACGATTGCCTGCAATTCCCTTTGCACGAGTCATGCGTCCTTTTCTGGGCTTTTCCGGAACAATTAAAATCTGATGGTATTGAGAGGCTAGATTGGGGTCATAATGATCTAGGCTGCTGAATAACACACACACACATGATGACAACACAATGCAACAAAAGCATGCTTTTAACTAGCAGTTTTACAGCGCATGCAACACGCCGTGGGCAAGTGTTTTCACGCAGCACAGAGAGTCAGGTTATGGTTGGGCAGGAAGGCTGGCTTTAGAGGTATTCACAGTATTATACAAAAGTGTGAATTGTATATATGTAAGTCTAGGTTAGTAATCTAAAAAGCTGTTTTATTTCTGAATGCACAAAGTGATGACTGTGAACCACACAAACGATTTTATGTGTTGCATAAAACATCTACATTTGTGAGCAGAAAGAAATTCCCAATGCTTTGAGAAGTTAGGGGTCAACAAGGTACAATTGAAGTATAGAAAAATACTTTACACTTCACACTGTATACTAAAAATACACTTTCTAATTTACCCTCGGGCCATCTAAGATGTGGGTGACTTTTATTGTGCATGTTTCTTGTACAGACCAATTGTTTCACTTCACGGGACCTCAGTGTATCAGAGTACATTTGTATTGTACATTAATGACATTTTATTTGCATCATGAAAACTAAATAAATAGTTAACAAAAAAACTTGATTAGTAATAATGAATTATGAACTAATTGAATCATCCATAATACTATGATTGGTCTCCCGATGAATTCAAAAACTAGAGGTGAAAACAAATCCAATTATCCTAATCCAGTTTTACCATTAATCCCAGCTAATGAGGAATTTTACCAACCCAAATGAGCGGAAGACATCCTGGCAGAGCAGATTTGGAGATATTTTTTGCAACACATACTCGTCAGAGAGTGTTTCTTTGTGCAGACAGAACGGCCGCCTCACACTCTGCCCCAACACCCCTGCTGTGCTTGGTGTACACATGGAGTAAAGCTATGAACCCTATTGAAATGCCACAAATTGATGTCAAATATTGCAACACTGAAAATACCTTTATTTTTTCCCAGTTACTGTATTTTTGTTTTCTTTTTTAAATTCAAAATGCTAATTTGTTTTGTATGATTTTGCTTGGTCACTCCAGGCAAACTTTGTTTCTTTCATTTACTGTGGGCTTCTTTGTGTTGAAAACTGGACTTTGAAACTGGAGTTTGATTTGATTGGACCTTCATACTGTCAAAAACTCATACTGACGACACAACAAAGACTCTAAGGAGAAAGGAGAGCTCTTCAATCCCACCGTCTCACTCCGCTGAAGTGCTTTCACCACATATGGCTCTGTATGCAATCCCTGTCGACTGGCTGCAGGACTAAACCATTGTCTCAAAAGGATTTCATTCATTCTGGAGGACTTTTTTTCTTTCAGCAGTCCTGTATTACTTTGGTTTTACAAAGATAACCATACTTTGTGCACATGCTAGAAGCTAATTAGACGCTTTCTTCCCTTAACGATTGAAAAACTCTAATAATCGCTTAAACCCTGGTATTGATGCTCTCGATTCAAAAGCACTGACTTATCAGAGAAATATTATCAAGCATACCTCAAAGATTCTCTCAGTAGGTGAAGCTAAATTTAGTTGCGACTTAAATCATTTAGAAATATCGAGTAAGGTGTTGGGTGTTCTGTGATTGACCATCACATGAAGGAGATCCAGGGGAAAAGAGCAGCTGGAGGGATGCCTGTTACAGGTATTATAATGTCAACACGCATACATCTTTCAATGGATATGTGTGTTTTTGCACTGCCTTCTCAAACTAAATCAGGACTAGTCCTTTGAAAGAACGATACATCACTAAAGGTCAGAATAGGGGAAACCAGTGTTTAGTTGCCAAAGCAACCATGCTTTATTTATTTATTTTTTTAATAAAGTTAATTTGCACCTACAATGGAAATCTATGAGGCAAGTGTTTTAAAAGTACAAATACAAAGACCATATTTGCTGGGTTTATTTTTACAAACTATTTTTTACTGTAGCTTGCCACATTGAAATCCATTGTAAGTGTATTACCATACTCTTTTATTTATTTATTTTAATTTATTTTTACAAACTGAGAGTTAAGTAGAATCTTGGAAAAAAGACATTCTTATTCATTTTCCTTCCTTTTTTGTTGCAGTGGGTTGGTGGGTTTTCCTTAGAATGTTTAAAAATATTAAAATTTTCCTACCAACCCTGGCATTTCTGGAGGACGAACGTGGCCAGCAAAATGCGGTTGGAAGTAAGAGCTGGTGTGGAAGATTTCAGCCGTGATGGACAGTGGGATTGCAGCCTCTGCCTGGTGCAGCCCTCACAAAGACCCAACAACTTTATTGGATCGTGTTTCTTCTTAATCCCTCCCGTTTTACAGTAACTTCACATGGTCCAATCAGCTCAATAGATGGGCTTTTAACATATTCAATAGGGTTCATATCTCCTTGCCTGTATGATTGCTTGACATTTTATTACCTTTTCATCTTTTCTGTTGCACAAAAGCAAGAAATCACTAAAATTCAGTAATTTTATAAAAACAGCCTCGGCATTTGCTATGGTGGTCTTTGATCTGATAAATGGCTAAAAGGTGGTTAATAGCATTGGTTTCTATTGGTTATGCTGTGAAGAGATGGAAAGGCTGAATAGATGAGATGTTCTTTTATGTAAGTGAGAAGGCAGTGTAAACACACATCTAAAAACTAAATGTATGGGAGTAAAACAATGAAAGACCCTGCCAACACAACATGGTCAACTGCAATAAAAGTTACAATCAATGAATTACAAAAAATAACATATTCATTAAACCAGGGGTGTTTCTAGCCCGTTATTAATGCTGAAGCACAGCCACATCCATCCATCAAAAAAAGTGCTCATATTTTGATAGTCAATCTGCATGCTCTGAGATCCAATATTATGGCAATTGACAACCATTTTACAGTTTGCCAAATTAGTGGCTAATTTGTATGAATTTGTACAATCTCTAGGAACAGGAGCCAAATCTGTTCTTGGAGGGCTACGGTCAAAAGTATTTAACTCCAGCCCAAATTAACACATTTGAACCTTCTAGCCAAGGTCATCAATCTCACTTGCTGTGTTCCAATTCAGAGGCTGCATCCATCAAAGGATGTGAAATTTGAAAAGCGTTGCCTTCAAAGTCTACAAAGGGCAACCAAATGAGGCAGCTTCGCCTCTGTACGTAGGATCGGTCTTGTCGTAAACTGTGACTAGCGTTGACTAATAACAATATAACAACATTGACAATAACATTTGTAGTAGGCTTTTTTTTAATGGTCTGAAAACAAACATGGTTCAGAACCTGTCAAATTAGGTATCCTTCATTGGTTTTAAAGTAAAGGATGTATTTCAAGACTGCATTTGAAGGAACACTTGAATTGGGACATCCTTTGTTTGGCCGTTCAAATGTGGCCTTCGAAAGATTCACCCGGTCACAGATTCTAGACAAAGTTTGGTCCTGGAGAGCCGCAGTCTTGCACAGTTTGATTCTGTTCTGATAAACACTTAACTGCCTGTATCTTTGAACTGTCCCTTTCAAATGAGATACAATAAAGCACAAAATTATTCATACCTCAGGGGTATTTCAAATTGAAGTGCTCAAAACTGGCCACTTTGAAGGATCTTTCAGAATGAAGTATTTCTGTGCTATAATCCCTTTAAAACTGTAAACCCTTCGAAGGGATTAGGGCATAGAGATGAACCCTTCTAAATGGAACATACTGCTAGTAACCCTTAGATCTGATTAAGTTGCTCAGGTGTATTTGATACGGCTTGAAGCAAAACTCTTTCTTTTCAGAACCAAACTTGCCCAGTCATGTACTAGACATCTCCAGACAATTGTGTTTGAGATAAACTTTGCAGGACACTGGGCCTCCGAGAACAGATTTTGACACTCCTGTTATGATTCATTCCTAATTAATAAATGTGGCATTGTTGGTTTATATTTTAACTGATGATATTGATAACATTTGTCTTGATTCCTGAAACAGTATCACAGAACTTGATTATCAGGTCAATGTGCATCAGGGAATGGAATGATCTGTTCTGAAGTTGCCACTGTCCTGCAGAGTTCTGCTCCAACCTTACAGTTATCCCTAAGACCTTGATTTGCTGGTTTAAAACTCTGCAGGACAGTGGCTCTCCATGACAGGGGCTCCTCATGCTAGATATATGTCAATCCCGTTGATAAATAAAGTTTTGTTAGCAATAATTTACTGGGCCTCAGCTCATGCCCCAGTAATAAAAAAAGGCCTAGCGAAATCCCTGCACTAGTTGGAAGCATATTTACTTACTTCCTGTGAAAGTCAAACCAAAATGTTTTGTTAACCTGCAATCTATAATCAACAACAGAAAAGACCCTCTACTTTGCCTAATGAATACCAAATCTAGTTGCTCTTTATCTGAGTTGATATACATGACAGTTCCTGAATTAACTCCTAGAGACCAGTGTAGTAGGCACTGCTCCTAGTGATTCACTATCCTGAAAAAATTCTTCCCAACCTGTGTCAACATGCCTTTAAACATGATTTTCAGGTGATCCTGAATGTCTTGATTAGCTTCTTCAGGCCTGTTTGATGATGGTTGCAACTAAATTTAGCAGAATTCTGTGTCTTCTGGAGCTGGATTCACAATGCAGTTTAAAATTGTGTGTACAGGGTCTTTCTTCACATACTGATGATACACAGATACACACTTTAAGACACCAAGCAAGTGTTGACATTAGATCAAGTGAGAGGCTTTGCCGAATTACACAGCTGTTCATTCCTTTGAATTTCCCTATCTCCCTATTTAAATTTGTGTTCCAGAGGGGTATGATGCAATGGAGGGCACCTCATTGCTAAATGAGGATATGATTGAGGATGATGATGGTGCCAGCTCCTCGGCTTATCAGGAAATCGAGCGGTTTGAAAGAGAAAATGCGGCACGAAGTCAACACAGCACCAGCTCCACAGTCACAGCTATCTCTGTTCCTCCTACCTCCACACATGCATATCGTGGAGCCCCATGTCCGCCCCCATCCCAGCCCCCACCAGATCCTCCCGTCCCCCAGGCTATTCAGGCTTTCAAAGAGTCTGCAAACATGGTGGCCGCCTTTAACATGCAGTGGAAAGAGGAGATATCAGCTATGCGCTATGAGCTTGCGGAGCTGCGCAGGGATGTCTGCGGGGAGCTCAAAACTTTCAACAGCAACTTCTTTAATTTCACTCAGTGCTATAACATGTGGACAATGTGCCGGGAGGCTGCCACTGGCACCAGTTCCTCTCAGTTGAGCGAACGGGTGTCTGTTGGTGTCCAGACTGGTGCTAATGGTCTCGTAAGACAAAACACTGCAGATGCTTCAGTAATGTGTCAGCCTGAACCGGCTCCATTCAACATTTTTGACCTGATGGAGCCTCCACGCATTGAAATCACTGAAGGAACTCCCGAAGGAACCACTGCTACCAACAGTCCAACTAGCCCAGTTAGTCCCGACAGACCCACTACGGGCCGACCGCTGCCCAAGCCACTGGGAAGGTCCAAACTGGACACCGGCAAAAAAAAAAACTGCAGTCGAGCGGACGGTCAAAGAAGTGCCAGTCTTGAACTCTGGTGCAGAAAGTACACTAGTGGACCAATGTCCTACTTATCTTTATCATTCTGATCATTCTCATAACTGGAAAAGGCATTGACTTCTTTTCTGAATCAACCCTATACACCTTGGGGAAACCCTGCACCTGGAGAAGAGCTTGCCCCTTTTCTCCTAGCAAAAATCACGACAGGAGAAGGTGCCGTTTTGGCATAACAAGGATAGTGTAGCTATTTCAGATGGAACCATCTGCTGTACCGGATCATCAAATCTGTTTAAATTAACACAGAAATGATTCATGAATGTCATTTGCATTGTATGGAATGTCACAATTTGTCGGACTGTCACTGTCAGTGTTTTGTCCATGGCTAAAGCAGTTCTTTCACAGTGGTGGGTCATCTCACTGCTCAATCTGACCAAAAGAGGGTATGAATACACAGTCAAGACCAAAATTATTCATACCCCAGGGGTATGAATAATTTCAGGCTTGACTGTGTGTGTATATATATATATATA
>CAIGQW010028834.1:3042171-3060957 GCA_903798125.1 Danio choprae
ATTTATTGTCAAGCCCGAAATTATTAATATCCCTGGGATATTAATAATTTCAGGCTTGGCTGTAGTTGAAGTGTGCACAAGGCATTTTTGGCTTATACAAATCAAGCTATGTACAAATCTTCAATTCATTTTTTTGTCTTCTTTTATTTCTTTTATTTCTTTTTTTTTGCAGTCTTGGTTGAAAATATGGAATGTCATAAGCAGCAGAACTTTAGTGACAAATAAAGTCAAGAGTTAAATAAAGCAATGACCGCAATTTGTAGGCCAACTCACAATGTTAATTTAACATGGGTTTGAATGGATTCTTAGTTTTAATTCATTTGCATGATAAATGCAAAGTTCTGTCCTGAAACTCTTTTGGGAGCAGAGGTTGATAGAGCCTATCAAATTTGTCTTATACTAAATGGCGCAGGTTGGTTGTTGTCACCTCAGTGGCCATTGAGCTTGCTCCCCAGCATTTAAATACCTCTGTGTTGCTTACATTTGGAATCTGCAGCACATTTTTAGATCCCTACCCCACTCCAGCTCCACCTGTGTATAGATCTGCTTTAGGGGGTTTCATGTATGTTATGTTTGCAGCAGCAGTGTTGTCTTCACAGTCAACATGTCTGTGAATATACTGGCTGCAGCGAATCTCAGTAGTTGCTCTGCACTAATAATCAAAGCAGCATCAGTGTTGCAGATCTTTGCCACCTAGACCAAATACATAAACATTGCTATATACACATTTATTACTATATTAAATCTTTCAGAGAGTTGTCATGACAGAACTGTATTTAACATTAGCAATTTTGTTATATACCATACATTGCACACAGTCAGTGTAACAAGGTTCAAAAGTCATGGTTTTAGGGAAGAAGGCAGGAAACTGGTGAATGTTTAAACATTTTAATAAAGCAAATAAATAAAACAAATAGTCAGTGGCAACCCCTCACGTACAACTACCGCCAAACTAAAACCAAAACCAAGCATAAATTGTCCCAGACCTTGTCCTCTCTTGTCTTCCTCTGTCGTCACTACTTCTACAGGTAAACACCTTTGAACTAAGATTGGTTTGTGGTAATTACATAATAGTTAGGTGTGTCTCTGAGGCTTTGCCTTTTTTGACAAGTACATTTTAGTTCAGTTTACTCTGTTCAGTCTGTCAGACATCCATGAGTAAAAACAGAACTCAAAAAACTGCTTCATAGTGGAAAATAAACAATACTTTTATTAGAAAGCATTTTTTCTTGTTTAAAGCTATAAAGCTGCTTGCTTCAACCCATTAACTGCTCCACCAAGATAAAAGTGTTTGGATTGCATTTCTTAACTCCTAATGTTGCTAGTTAACACACTCAATGCATTTTTTTCAACACATCCCATAATTTCTAAAATATCAGCCTCTACCAAATGGTTGATATGTCGGTTTATGGTAAAAGTACATGACTTAATATATATACTATGAAAAATCTGAAAATATAAAGTGTAAGAGTAATTTATTTAAAAAAATATTCAAAAGAAAACTTTTTTGTAAATAAAACATCTTTTGTTTTTTTAAGTATGCCATTAAATATTTCAGATTTTGATTTAACATGCTTTCTTTCTTTTTCTTTTTTTTTTAAAAAATAAAACCATAAATACAATAAAAATGTAGTAGTGCAACAGGATGTTTCTTTGATATTTTTTTTGTAAACCAACAATGCTGTGTGTGTAAGCCATTATTTATTCTTTAAATTACATTAACAGTCATTATTTAAAACAGTAAAACCATGGTCAACCGTTTGGTAGAGTGGCAGTCAAAGGGTTAATGTAATCTACTGTATAAAGCAGCCCAGGCTCATTAGAAGTGCGTGCCTCAACCTACATTTTTGCGAAGGCGTAAAATATGTTGCCATATGTTTTGTTGCACGTTTCAAATGACAAATCCACTAGAGGGTGCTGTCTACATTTTTGTGAATCTGAAATACATTACTTCGGGAGAATGTTGTTGTACATTTCAAATACTTATACTTCTTGTACGGGTCCACGAAAATGGTGGAGCTTGCAGAACACATCACCTAGTGAACCACTAACTGAAACCCTTCCCTATATCCAAAAAAATAGTGTTTTCAAAAGCAAATGTAAGAGAAAAGTGCACTGTGACCACATAGTGGGACCTTGATTTTACACTGCTTTTATCTCTTTCGTGGAACCGTGCTTCACTGGACTCATGCAGTATATTGAAGTACATTTTTGGGGTTTCACAATAATCTAGGCTGAAGCACTCACATCCAGTGAGCCTGTGTTGGTATAAAGTGCCTCAATAGCAGTAAATGTGTGCCACCAGCATTTCAATTTAAATGTATATAATGCTAGTGCATATTGTTATTCTTTAAGTGAACAATTAATTCGTGGAAGTTAATCCACTGAATGTTTTTAGTTTTTTTTTCGTTAAACTTCAATCTAAGTCTGACCATTTGCTTCTGCATTTGGATGGCAGTTATTTTACGGCTTCAATCACAATTTTCTTAACCGCAGCCCTCTCACCGTTAGTTTGCAATGAGGAAATATCAACCACTTCCGGTTTACACGGACTTTAACTGCACCTAATGTAAAGTGGGGCCAACTGATGAATTGGATTGTAATGTATAACCTAATAGCAACCTTGTTATGTTTTTGTTTTACATTTCAAAAATCATGTCTCAGCAATGACTGTGTCTAATTTATGTTATAGAACAGCATATCTGAAGTTATTGGACATCAAATTTTTCTGTTCAGAAAAAAAAACTTTTCAAGGAAACCCATTTTATCGGTCTACAAATTGAACAGCTGTCATGCAATGCTTTGGCGTTCCCTGCCAAGTGAAAATGAAGGCCCTTGCGCAGCAATCACGTTAAGCTACAAAAGAGTGAAACATTAGGGTTATCAGAATGGCATTCGGCTCATTTTAAAACTACTTTCTGCCCTTAGTTTCTCAGGAGAGCCTTGAAGAAAGTGACTTTATTAAATTAAAAAGATATTTTCGCTCAAGCATAAGTCCTTACCATGTTTACTGTAACTCTACATCTGCAGTGTGTGTTTATTAGCCAGTATACAGTATATGGAAAGCGTATGTGGACTGTTTACAAGCAGTGCTGAGTGGTATCTTCTTTTAAAAATACTTTATTCGAGAATGGAAAGATATGCAATATACTTTTCTGAAACAATACAAAGATGGGCATCCTCTCAATTTTAGATTTATAGAACCATAATCCAACAAATATAATAACAGCTGTGCGAAATATCAGTAGTAAATCATTGCCAACACTAAAAATGTAGAATTTGTACACTAGAGTAAACTTCTGAAGTATCACTTTTGTTGTGCCTTGCGTTTGCATTATGTTGGCAAAAATGATGTCACTTTTGTAATTATGATGTCAGAATATGGGCTCAGAGACAAAAAGAACCTTGCAAGCATCAAAAAAGTAATAGTGTCATAAATATTTACCATGATTTACAGAAGTCAATGACCAAAATGTCATCCCGTGTTACAATATTTTAGTATATTTGGAACAAAATAGATTCAAGCACTTATTAAAAGACTTTAATGTCGGTATGAAACCTAATCTTATCATGGTTATTCGTTAGTGCACATTGTTAGTCTTGAGGTAAAAAATGTATTCAATTTAAATGAAATTAATTAAAAACAGTTTTGGTCATTTAAATTAGCTTCTGCTCTGGAATGGAATATTCCGTTTCAGTCGTAAATACGTCATCGTAGGAAAATAAAAGTCTGCAGCAACTTAAAACCTCAACTACAGCCCCTAAATATTACATTTGATTTAAGACATTATATTTTACTACATCTAAACAATCTTTATGTCTGTTTATTACTTAATACATTTCAATAAGTATGTTTTTGTTACCACATTTTTATGTAAGTATCTTTTTTGGAGCAGTATTTTACCAATAGTTTGACATCTAATTTTGCCAAAAGTTTATTAAAATATTAAATTTAGACACTTCTGTATGACAGTAGTCCCCTAAATTCATATAAAAGAAATTGTTGACTATATATAATTTGATCGACTGTTATTTAGTATTGAAAATCGAATCATTAGGTGCTTTTCTGAAACTATACATTTACATTCCATTTTTATTATCTTTGCAAAATTCTGCTGCTCTTATACAATCTCTTAATGCATTGTATGTGATGCACACGCATTTTCCCAAGGCATATTTATGATTATTCACAATTTTTTATTTTAAGCCGAGACTTATTTAGTTATTCATTCCACTTTTGTTTTTGAAAACTATTTTTAGTGGTGTTTGAATCAAAGAAGTGAAACTGACTATCGCTTAGCACTACTGACTTTTTGTACTTCCTGCGTAGCTCATACAGTTTTTCTCCTAAGTGTTCTGTTACTGTGACTTTGACTCCTGTACTCATACAAATGTTTATTTATTTTCAAACCAAATGCAAATGTATGTATTTATGTTTCATGCCCTGGATGGTGTTTCTCTTCCGTTTGAGATCACTTATTCTGCATTTAAGGGACCATCTGAACTTGTCTCCACAGGACACACACAGCATGCAGAACCATTGCACATGCACAAAAAGTGTATTTGAATCAAATGATGTAATTAACTTGTGTTGATTTCTTTGTTTATGTATTTAAAGGTTTGCTTACAGAACATTCAATCGCCATGTGCCACTAAAAATAAATGAGACACTGTGACAATTATATTATAATTATATTTATCCTCCAATTTTAAATGTACTGTAGTTAGCGTATAACAGTTAAGTTCAACATATAATACAAACATTCCTTAATACTATATATTTTTATGTACTACGCTTAAGAAATGTATTTAAAACAGAGGCTATAAGAAACTATCTATTTTGTTTACTAGAAAATAACCAATCGTCATGCCAAAGGCAATATTTTCTTTGAGTAAAATTAGTATATTTAAAGCCGCAGTTTAACTAGTGTGATTTGGAAAAAACGAAATGGTTGAAAGTTTACTGTTTAATTCCATCTATATTTACGATATTACTTTTTCTTTTTTTTTGTAATAAAACCATAAAACTATTTAGAGTATATTACTGTACACCATAATGTCACTACAAGTGCAGAAAGATCCATTAACAAAAAGAAATAAAATAATTATTTATATTGGCCAGTGTTTATGTACTGGTGACCAAAAATATTGTTATTGATTAACAAGTGTAATTTTATAAATGTTTAAGAAATACCATAATTTGTATGTGTGTCATTATTTGTATATTTATTCACATTTTAAATTTCGCTATGTATTACCATTTTGCTTTAGCGCTTTTTTTGGATTTTTCAAAATTAATTTAGCATCCAATGACAATAGCTATCTAATAAATCCATCTTATTCCTTAGCTATAAGCCACCGATGTTTGTTTATTTATTTATTTATTTATTTATTTATTTATTTATTTATTTATTTATTTATTTATTTATTTTGCCATTGTCTTGCCAGTTATTTGGCATTATAGACACTCTCAAATGTCCAGAGTGGCCTGGTTTGAATGTACTGACGCCGTCATCACTAGTGATGTAATATCTAGGCTTTTCTGAACTCATTGCTGATGTGTGTCCTGTTGCACATGGGAGAAATGGATTTATAGTGGTTTCAGTTGGCATTAAAGAATATGAGATGATCAGATTCTCAAATGATTTGATCAAATATGAATAAATTAGCTTTTTGTTTTGATTTAAGTTTCTCAATACAGCGGTGACAAATCACAAGTTAAAGAGCAAATGCAATCAAAACTGAACATTCTGACATTTACTGTCATTAGGGGCTGATATCACTGAATGCACTTTTACATTCTTAGTACGTTTTTTGTTGACTAGAAAAAAAGTGTGCTGCACTTTTTATGTTGCTAGACAACCATTGAATCAGCTGTGTGCTTGATTCTGTTGATATTGTTCTAATTGTAATATTTACTCATAAAAGTCATACAGCTCCGGATAACTCGACACAGCGACCACTAGTTTCTCTTCCATCTTTAAAAGTCTCCGTAGTTGTCTCGAAACCTCAATGAAAACCCCGCCTCTGCTTTCATTTGATTGGACAATGACTCACACATTTTTTTTCTTTTCAGAGTTGACTTTTTCAACTGCAGCCACACAAAGCCCAATGGCAAAAATAGGCCATTGGTCATTAGAAAACCCTTCAAAAAAGGCACTTCCCAGTACTGGGTTGCAGCTGGAAGGGCATCCACTGTGTAAAATATATGCTGAATTAGCTGAAGGAAAATGAATAAATGAAAAAAGGCACCTCTCATCTAAAAAAGTGCATTCAGTGTAATCAAGGCCTTACTCTGTCCCAAACTTTTTAACCCCCTATAAGGGAGCCATTGAAATACTCATTGTAAAAACCCTGGAGTATAAAAACAGGATATTACAAGACTTTTGAACTTTCATTGTCAATCAATTTACCATATATGTTTTGTTTTTGTTTCTTTGCCCATTAAAAGGTTTAGCTACCCAGGCTCCTAAAAAAACATGTCTATGCAGTGTTTTTTGTTAAAATATGCCTAAGAGCTATTTACCACTGTTCAATTTTCTCTGAAACAGATAAATTCGATTGTTGCAAGATTTATTTATATGTTGGTTTATTTATGAGGCTATTTACACCTGGTCACTTCATATGCTTTTTTTCCTATTCTAAAGGCTGATCATAGAAAAGGCAGGTATAAATGCCTTCTGAAACACATTGGAGATGTAATTATATTATATAAATTGTTAATTTATTAAACCACTTCAGGATGTGGTCTGGGACATACGTATAAATCCATCTAGTTATTGTAACCACAGATGTAAATTCAGATGAAAATTCGAAAAAATAATTAAATTAAATAAAAAAAAAGTTTTATGGGCTAAACGCAATTGTTTGTTTGGTTTTATTTAATTTTTTGTGAGTCGAATAAGATATATAGCTTATGTTTCTGTAACAAATAATAAAATTGTAATAAAATGTGGTGTGGAGTTTGCATGTTCTCCCTGTGTTGGCGTGGGTTTCCTCCGGGTGCTCTGGTTTCCCCCACAAGTCCAAAGACATGCGGAACAGGTGAATTGGGTAGACTAAATTGTCCGTAGTGTATGAGTGTGAATGGGTGTGTATGGATGGTTCCCAGAGATGTGTTGCAGCTGGAAGGGCATCCGCTGCGTAAAACATATGCTGGATAAATTGGTGGTTCATTCCGCTGTGGCGACCCCAGATTAATAAAGGGACTAAGCCGAAATGAAAATGAATGAATGAATGAATGAATAAAATGTTGTGTATCTAATGCTTTAGTTGACGTAACCTACTTAAATTTATATACGGCGTGGAATTTGCAGATCGGATTTCTATAGGCAGATGTAAATGGAACTGTTTTCACAAATCAGATAGCTATTTAGTCGAAAAAAAAAATGCATGAAGTGACCAGGTGTAAACAGGCCCTGTGTTTTGTGTTGTAAAAAAAGTGGCGCTAAAAGGTTTAAGTGGTTACAAACTGTCTTCTGATGTTTTTGATGTAAAGTTCTGAAATTATCCACCTCATATCAAATTATCCGTAATAACAGGCGAAGCAATAGTGACTTGTGTTGTTTGACATTACTGTCAGATCCAATATAGTCAGCACAGCATTGTCTTTCATTTTCAAATTCATTTTAATTCAAGTCCAGTATTGAATTAAGTTTTGATCGTAAACAAATACACAGTAAAACAAAGTGAACAAAGAACCGAGTTCTGGACAGTATCATTAAGAATAAAGTTAATCCACTCTTCACTAATATTGGGATTATGTGGATGGTGATGCAGTGTTTTTCCACAACACTGCCCAGTGTCTTGTTTTTTCTTCTTCTTGTTTTGTATTCAGAGCATAGACCTGCATTTGTTTCTCATTAATTAATTAATGCAGCGTGAATCAGTGGGCGGAGCTAAAGAGACAGTGATGTACTAGTTGCCATTGATCTTCTTTTACAGGGGCGGAGTTTGGCTACTGTTACATAATAAAGTGGCACATTCCACCACCTGTCGTTTTACAAGACTGGCCAAAGTATAAGCTGTTTTAGACTAACTTCCATTCGGAGGTTCTGAAACGTATAGGTTGTTTTTATGGTTCATTGAACTGCGATAGGGCAGTGCGTTGGCGCAGTGGGTAGCGCTGTCGCCTCACAGCAAGAAGGTCGCTTGTTCGAACCTCAGCTGGGTCAGTTGGCATTTCTGTGTGGAGTTTGCATGTTCTCCCCGTGTTTGCGTGGGTTTCCTCTGGGTGCTCCGGTTTCCCCCACAAGTCCAAAGACATGTGCTATTGTCCGCAGTGTATGTGTGTGAATGAGAGTGTATAGGTGTTTCCCAGTGATGGGTTGCAGCTGGAAGGGCATCCGCTGCGTAAAACATATGCTGGATAAGTTGGCGGTTCATTCCGCTGTGGCGACCCCTAATTAATAAAGGGACTAAGCCAAAAAGAAAATTAATGCATAAATGAATGAACTGCGATATTTCAAAGGATCAAAGGAATTTTGATTTCTCAGTTCATGACCCCTCTAATGCCTTTTCACTTTTGAAAATAGAATACAAACTAAACCATTTGTGTTAAAGTGGCCATGAAATGAGAAATGCATTTCCTCTTGATCTTTTGTGTGTGTGTGGGTGTAAATAAACAAACTTCTAACAAACCTCGAATCATCAATATTACACAAATAGTATGGTTATTTAAATGAGTAGTTCACCCAAAATTGAAAAATAAGTTATTATTCTCCCTCATGTCTTTTTCAACCCCCTAAAAACCTTGTTCATCTTCAAAACACCAACTTCAGATTTTTTTAAATAAATCGGAGAGCTCTTTGATCCTCTATAAGTCATTTAACTATATAACTCATATAGCTATAAGCATTCAGGGCTTCATTCTGAATATTATCAAAGCTACAAGAATCATTTTGTGTGCACATAAAACAAACAAACAAACACACAAAAAAAAAACAATTTTATTCATCAGTTTCTTCCCCTCAGGGTCAGTATATTGCACACGTTTATGAGCACTGTGTACTAACAGTCACCCTGTATTTATATAAACCTATAATTACAATTTAATACAGTACACTGAACAGATGTGGTCTGCAGATTGAAAATCACACTTCTCTTGTTGAGTTGTGAAATTGACAGCACTAATGTGTCAAATATATAGGGCTTTGTTCGGAAATCATATTTTGTATATTAACACATCTCTGCCTCTGAAGAATGAGTTGTGTAGTGCAAAATGGTGGAAAACAACAATTTGGCTTTGCTCTCTGTGTGATTGTATCAGATTAGACTTTATTGTTTTGTGTTTCAAATCCATTTCTCCATGACACTTGGAATATATCTGAAAAAGAACAGCGCAAATCAGGGATCTTCATCCGACCTGCATTGAGTGTAGACAAAACCATTTTTATAATAAATTCTGTTGTCTTTAGTCCAAACACCACTTGTGTCCTTGTTTGAGAGTGTTTGTTGATTTCATTTTATGTTTTTTTTAATCAAGACACAGTTTGCTGTTCAGAGAATGAAAGCAAAAGATCCAGTGCTGACTATATTGGATGCCATACACAGGTTATACACAATGCTTTAATAATCATGCGTCACCATTGATTAGACTGTTACAGATGGCTTGATATGTACTGATTACTCATGATTATTAATGCGCTATTGAACCCTAGAACCATGAAGAAGTGAGTCTTCATTCATTGATCATCTGCATTGTAATCAATAGATTTTTGTGGGTTGTGTTGCCTCTGGTGTTCATTTCAGCTGGAAACCTTTTTTAGTGAGCCTGGGTTGCATTTTGTATTTACAGAATCACTGCCAGAATTCAATAATATTAACTTTCATTTTATGGACATTTTTTTTTAAATAATTAATGAATAAATAAACCTATAGGACTGAGAAAATTATGACAGAATGTTCATTTTTGGTGTGAAGGGTCTCTTAAAGTAGTTTATTGTTAGTCTTTTTTACTTTCTTTGAGTTTTTTTTTATGACTGTTCTTTTTATTTAGTCACAATTAAATAAAATTGTGGGGGGGGGGACAGGAAAAGGTATGTAAAAATGTATAGATTTAGAAGTATAACAGAAAATTCTATTATATTGTAAATGTCCATGGTATGGGAATCTATCGTATGCTGTATATTTCAACATGAGCCTTTACCCAATAAAAGGGTTTTAGCCATAATAAAATACAAACAAGTTAAAGGGACGACTGAATTGTTAAATACACTCTATGATGCGTTGTTTATTGTGATGTAAGAAGGACCTTGGAACTGTTATTCAGCACTCAGATTCAATAGACTGCTTTATTACACACAAGAGTTTTCTTCTATAAAACAACTGAACCACAATACTAGGTTATACTGTTTTATTCTTACAGAGAGGTGCAATAGGCTGGCGAATTATGCCAGTTTCTGAGACGTGTTCAGGGAACGAAAAGATGTTTGTTTAAAGGTGCTGATGATATTGCAGATGCTCACACGATTTGACGACCTTCATTCATTCTATGCAAGTCCTGTGTTTTCTATCACTGGCATGTGTCGATTTCATTTTAAACAGCAGTCAAAGGGCTGTTAAAATGTTGCCCTTTGATATTTTGGACAAATCTTGCATGAATCTCAGGCATTTATTGTAACCTTTGCCTCTTTTGTTGCTGTTAATAATGTTGTTATAAGTATTTGCATTTGTTTGTTATGCTAATTCATACTGTAGCAGCTACTTTTTTTTCCCATTTTCACTACAGTAAGTAAAGAACAATTATGTACAGTATGG
Source organism: Danio choprae (assembly GCA_903798125.1). Lineage (NCBI taxonomy): Eukaryota > Metazoa > Chordata > Actinopteri > Cypriniformes > Danionidae > Danio > Danio choprae. The sequence goes on from CAIGQW010028834.1 coordinate 3,052,930, forward strand.
TTTTGAACAAACAAGGCAATGTGTGTCGTAGCTGTGAAATTTAGATGCCATGAAGATGATTCAATGGGATTTTAATGGGATTACCAAATTGTTTAAAATGTAGCTTGCTTGAAATGGAAAGCTAATGGAACCACATGCCCCTCTTTTATTATGAGATGTCATATTTGTTTACAAAAATCCATTCAGGATAAAAAATAAGAGACTACTTTAGGTATTGTTGGTTATCTGGATTTGCTTTTAATAAGTATAGTTCCTGTACAGTATACAAACATTATCATTTTTTTTTAAACTTGGAAAATTCTATACTGAGCTATTGTTATTTGCAAATAAATGTTTTTTTAAGACATATTACTAGTAGTTTTAAAAAGATCCAAAACATGTATCTATTAATAGCAAATTCAGAGAACCGATCATAATTTAATGGCCTCAGTATGAAACGATGTCTATTGAAATAAGGGTTTAATGTTCCTAATACTATACCCCAAAATGTCATTTAAAACCTCTGTCATCATTCACTCACCAAGGCTGTTTGATCTGTGTTTTTAGAATGAATTGATGGTGGGTAAATGATCAGATATTTTTTATTTATTGGTCATTTAATGCTTCAAAACCTGTTATATGTGCTTCTCTTTCCAAATGAACTGTGATATCGATTTTTTTGTTTTTGTTTTTTCAATGTATACATGCCTTATGTATTTTCTTTTCTTTTCAGAGAGAACTTTTAAAAAAATCTGAAATGATTAACAAATATGACATGGACTGCACAAGTGTTTTTAATCATTTGACATCAGAATTTCATGCGGGATCATAGCTACACTGCTGTGCTAAAAGAACTGTTTAAAAGAAGAAAAAGAGTGAACCATTTTGAGGATGTGTTTCTTTTTAAAGTAAACATATTAACATAATAGGCAGAATTCAAAAACAAATAAAAAAAAGAATACTACAAATGCATACACCTCTCAGACTTTTTAATTGAAAAATTAATAATCTGCATACATTAAAGTGCTCTATTATGCTTTTTTCAGGCCTGCAATTTTCATTTGAATGTCTCTTATATAAGCTGACGTCCATCTAAGATCAACAAACACTCTAAATTTGAAAAACATTGATATGAACAGTAAAAATGGCTCCATTTTACTGTATCAGGTAGAGTCCTCATTGTTTGTGATTAGGCATATTTTCAGTTGGTCACTACGAGTTATGTCGTGAATGACAGTTTGGGATTCTGATTAGGAGACCAATCACTGAGTTGTATGAAAATGGGGTGATGAAAATGCGAGTTTCATACATAAGGGCATTTAAGTACCTTATCTGCAGTCACTTATTGTGTGAATAGAGCAAAATTTCCAATTTCCTGGAATTTTCCTTTAGTGTCAAGGTGCATTCAGTGATGGCTCTCTGGGTGGTTGTGGGCATGCTACCTCTAGGCACTTCACTGAAAAGAGCAGTTTCAATTTCCCAAACATTTCAAAAAGAGCAAGCATGGTTGCTTCATGTTTTTTTCAAGACGTCGGGCCATCCATGCATTTCTGAGTGGTTTCCTGTCATCAGAGGGTGGTCTTTTTGAGCATCCAGTCATGGTGCTATTCAGGAATACTCAGGATCAGATGTTCATTGCAGCTTCCATCTTCCACCACCAGCTCATCCGAACTTCTTCTCTCCAGTTTGAGATCACTGAGATCAGGTTAGAGGTGGAAGCACCCTTTTTTCAGAGAGAAACATGGGTTTCTGGCGTTTCCTGTTTCCGCAGGTTTTTACCAAATCACAGTGGGTGCTCTTATCCTGCTATGGGAACTGGGTTTCAAATTCTCAACTTGACATCAGATCATTTTCGTTTAGTTCTGGGAGTAGTAGTAGTACTATGGGAGTAGTATCTGTCATAGGGACGCAGTGCTCCTGCACCTCACTACAGCACACTTAGTGCTTCGAGTCAACTGGAAAATGAGTGAGCTCATCCCTGTTCAGAGTGTCTCATTTCTTAGGTCTCTATGATGGCTCATCACCAAATGCATTCAGTGAGTGTTACCCTAGCTGAACCAATTTAACAGGAAATCAGCAGTACCACTGAAAGTTTTTCAAAAAAGAGTCTCCTGGGACATATGGCATCTGCAGCCGTGTCCCGAGATGGGCTGGCACCATGACACTGAGTAACCGTCATTCCCTTCTTTTGCTGTACATTTAGGTCCTTTTTGGACATTACCTTTCTACAAGCAGGAGTGTGCCATAGCTTGCTTGGCATCTGCTCCTCTGGAGTTAAACTTGTCTCACAGTGCTGTGTGCCCTTCACATTCTGAGCAAGCTCAACTGTGTGGCTCTGTGTTCTCACAACTGCTAATGCTCCAAAGAGAATGAAGGTCGTCCAGCTGTTCTGGTATTGATTCAGGAAACCCATTGAGTCCTGTTTGCTTTCCACAAATCCTCCCACGGCTAGCTATTTTATTTCCTACCGTAAATGAGGCCCACTTAAGCACAGATGCACTGATATACAGCTGGCTCTAGGGTCTGTGCAAATGTATGTTTCACCCCTGTGCAAGGTCAGGGAGAACAAGGAGCAGGTGTTGTTGGTTGTGCTTTACTGGCCCAACCAGACATACTTCCTAGATACTTCTTGTCACAGGCCCTCATTGGTTAATTCCCATGAGGAAAGACCTTCCTCTTAGTGACCGTGCATCATCTGGCATTTATTTCCAGATCTTTGGAACCTCCATGTGTGGCTTCTTGACTGGACTTAGAAGACTTAAGTGACCTACCGTAACTGAAAGTTAACACTCAAGTTAGAGTCCCCTCTGTGTTGAGTGGCTTTTTTCTGCTCGAGAAGCATGACTTGATTATCCAATTCCAGAGAGATGGCAGGATGATAAATCTTTCTAAACCCCCTCTCATCCCCTCGTGGGATCCCTCTGTAGTGTTAGCAGGTCTGCATAGAGATCTGTTTGAACCAGTGGTTTTCAACTACATTCCTGGAGCTTCCAATACTGCATATTTTGCAAGTCTCCTTAGTGAAACACACCAGATTCAACTCATAAGCTTAGTAGAGACTCAAGGACCTGAAATGGTTGTGTGAGACAAAGAAGACATGCAAAATTTCAGTGAACATTGTTGAGAACCACTTGTTTAAACTATTCAGATTCAGTTGAGATGAAATATCTGTTGTTAATTTCTGCATTCTTGGTCACAAATGGTAGAGGGCTTGGAGGTATTTTGGCCAAGAATTGTGCCTTGCATTCAGGTTGGCTATATCTTGCATTGTGGTGGTGAACCTGAAAGTGTTGCCCTCAGAGGAAGCAGACCACATCCACACATTGTCCTGTTTGAACACTGTGCATTTATATGAACTACACAAGGAGATGTGTTTAGTCTAGATGCTCTGAGCATCCATTTGTCTTTATAATGTAATGTGCATTTATATAGCACATTTATTGTGTATGACCATAGACCCAAAGCACTTCACAATCATGAGGGGGTCTTTCCACACCACCACCAGTGTGCAGCATCCACTTGGATGATGCGATGGCAGGCACAGGACAACGGCGCCAGTGCGCTCACCACACACCAGCTATTGGATAGAGCCAATTCGGTGGATGGGGATGATTGGGAGGCCATGATCAATAAGGGCCGATTGAGGGAATTTGGCCAGGACACCAGGGTTACACCCCAACTCTTTACGAAAAGTGCCATGGGATTTGTAATGACCACAGAGAGTAAGGACCTTGGTTTAATGTCTCATCCGAAAGACGGCACTCACTGACAGAATAGTGTCCCCTTCACTTTACTGGAGCATTAGGAATTACACAGACTGCAGGTTGAGTACCCCCTGCTGGCCTCTCTAACACCACTGGAACACCAAATTTGCATACTTTTCAAAGGAATATTTTCCCCTATAGTTAAACCTGTGTTTTTCTTTTGACAGGTCCTCTGTTCTAATTAAATTGCTCCATATGTAGTGCTTCCCCATTAAGGCCCCAGTAAGTGAAAACTGGAACTGGAACCAGTAAGTGGAAACTTTGAACTGGAAGATCCCCAACTTACTGTTGTAATGAAAACTAAAAGTCCTTAGCCTAGTGTAAGCTAGGCAAAAATCATTACAATCCCCCTAAATTATTAAAAATTCCAGAATCTGGTAATTTTTATGCCACAGGGGACATTGGAATGTTGCACCATAAGTGGTGCTTTCCGCTTCACATCACGTCAAACTGAAAACTTCAGTGGTTGTCACATTTTCCATAGAGACCCCGACCTGTCCTTCCAGACATAACATCAAGTGAACAAATAAAAGAAAACATCTAAGTTACAGATGTACCCCTTGTTCTCTGATGGACAGAATGGAGACACTATGTCTTGATGACCACAACCCTAACCCAACAGCTGATTGCTTAGTTCCTCAACACAAACCTGAATGAGTGACTGTAGATAAGCCATTTAAATATAAGTGGCCTCAAACCCAATTCATTTTCATATAACTCAGACTGATTGGTCTCCTAAGTGAAAAGCCCAACCTAATGTTTACAACATAATGTCCCTTTTCCCTCCTTCAGGGATCAAGTGTTTAGAGTCTCACGTGCCAGTTGTGCACCAGCTGAAAATTCACATGGACATCAACTTCAGCTCGCTTTAGATTGCTCGATAGAGATTTTTAGACCCACAACAACAATTTACTTAAAAACTGAAAGTTCTTGCTTTGTCTGTATGTGAAACTTTCCGATAACTCAGTGTTGTCAAAACTATTCTTGCTCACAGATACATGAAAAGGGCTAAACATGCTGTAATATTTGTATATTAAATATTTAAGACCAGTAGATGGTGTCATTTTGTAAAGAACCATTTAAGGCCCTGGTATACTTCAAACGAAATTGAAGAACAAACTAAAATGGAAAAAAAAAATCTAAAAAAAAATTCAACCAAACCGAAGTTCGATTTGAGTTCATTTCTGCAGTTAGAAATATCCCACCAAAGTGAACTTTTAGGGGAGTTCATTTAAGGCTCCTAAGTGTGGTTTATTTATAAACTAATTTCGAGAGGATCACTTGCTTATGATTAAACACGGCTGGTACTGCATCAGCTCCGTATATTGCAGCAATCAGATGAATACTGACACGCTATAAATAACATTATAATAACGCTATTAATATTAGTTGTTCACTTCAGTCATCTTTGTCTTGAGGAATCCTCCCTTCCACCCCTACTCCTCCCTTTCTCCTGATAGGGTGGCACGGCGGCCCAGTGGTTAGCACTGTTGCCTCACAGCAGGAATGCCGCTGGTTTGGCCCCTCACCAGGCTGATCAGCATTTCTGTGTGGAGTTTGTATGTTCTCCCTGTGCTTGCGTGGGTTTTCCCCAGGTTTCCTGGTTTCCTCCCACCATCCAAAGACATTCACCATAAGTAAATTGACTACTCCAAAGTAGCATCTTAAGACAAACTCTTACCCAGCTTTATCTCAGCATGTTCACAAGCAGGGGAGTTCTCAAGACCTACCTGAGCTCAAACTCCTATCTCGCCCTTCATACCGAGGGAGCCCTGGGCTCGAGAAAATTCTGAGCTCAGGGCTCTCTCCTGGGACAGCATGCCAAATACGCTTTATTATCAATCATCAGCTAAGTGTGAACTCTTGAAACATATTTGAGGTCTACTTTTGGTCTGTGATGATTACACAATTGATGTGTGTGTGTGCTAAAATTCCAGCTTCTTTTACAAGCAATTGACTCATTTTTCATATCCATGAAGGTCAGACAGTAGAACAACATTCAAAGCAACAACCACAAGTTAGCCATACACTGCAGGGTCGAGTAGCAGAGCTGGTACAGATGTATCCGCACCTGTACAATTGCTTGCAGGGAGATTTTAAAGACTTAGAGGGGGTCACACCACCACGTTGCACCATTTCTTACAAAGTTCTAAACATTGTTCCTTTTATTGTCTGCCTGTGACAAATAGAAAAAAATGTAAAGATGTGGCGTGCCGTGGTGGTGTTTCTCGTGAGACAGGCTGGAGAGGAGTTGTTCATGTTTATCAAACTGTTCATTCGCCATTGTTGTTGTATTTAGGGGTACATGCAAGAAGCGCAGCACATTTACATCCCCGCCTACTGCAGTGCAGGGTTGCTGAAAGGTTTGAAAACAGTATACCGTCACTCAGCCGTTAAAAATTTCTTTTTGCCTTCAATCGATAAACGAAGAAGAACTTTGTTTGAAGTATACTGGGGCCTTAAGTGCATGCATGCATGCATACAATCCTGTAGTCTGCCACTGTTGTTTGGTTGTCAACTACTCACAGATGCCTATAGACTAAACACAATATTAGATTGGGTATTAAAAAAAATGGTTCCATTTTAGAGCCGGCTCCAAATTTCGGAGAACCCACAATTCCAAATTAATTTCGATTCTGCTTATGGATTTACCTACACAATTTTTTTCATGAAGTACTTTGATGCAGATTAATGCCTTGCTTTGTTTATTTGTTTTTGTCATGTTGCACAATGGTGCATTACAGCTTACAGTTCTGGCATAAAAAATAAATAAATTACCAATATGAATGTTAGATATGTCAGTATGACAACATTCCACAGATGTACTTTGCACATATTTTACTTTCTTTACATGTTTTTATTTATTTATTGGGTCACACCCAACAAGAATTAAAACAATGTCAGCTTTTGCACCCTTATATGGCTCCTTAGTTTTTATGTTGCATAGTGCTGATGTTTGTCTACACTAATATTTTATTAGTTTATTTTCTGTTTTTTTTACCACATCAGAGCCAAAACTGTGAATCAAAAAGAAGTGCAATCAATAAGCAGAATTGGAATCAGAAAAAAATAAAATAAAATTTAAAGAAATTGTATACATTTAAAAAATATATATGTAATAAATTTTGAGCCAAATTTCTGTCAAATACTGAAAATAATAATGAATATATAACAAATGAGTAAACATATAAACATATAAAACATATAAAAATGATCATAATTAAGTTTTAAATGATAATTATTATTTTTAAGTATATATATAGTTAAGTATTTTTAAGAAAGATATGGAAGTGATCTGGGATGTTTCTTCAAAATTCTAGATGAAGACTTTCAGACTTTGTCTTCATTGCTTGTAACCTCGTAGCTTTAGCACTTAAAGCACACTCAAAATCAATCATTTATAATTTGTGTTGTTATCTGTTTTTTTTTCAGTGTTAGAAATGTTTAACCTGTGAGCTTTTTACGGCTAGGCCGAATTTCACAGAAACAAATGTGGTAGATGCAAAACCTGCTAGATGCATAATGACAAGCATTCAACAATAAAAATCTAAATTTTTCATAAAATGATTAAAAGATTGGGATTTTAAATATGACAACAGTCAACAACAGATGTGTAAAGCTGAACAAGTAAGATTTAACTACTGATAAATAAATGATCTAATTTATGTGTTGACTTTTTAAAAGTACTTTTATGTCAGTTAGTATGATTAGGTTCTTACGTAACTAAGTAATTTCACAATGTTTTTTCGGCTATAGTTAGACACTAGCAGTGCCTGCACGAAATTCTTTGTGAATTCGCCTAATTGCGTTTGTTTGTTTGTTTGTTTGTTTGTTTGTTGTTTCTTTGTTTAGCGAGTGCATGACACAATGCATGATTCAGGGACAATGTTTACTTATTTTCTTTTTATTTATTTCAAATTTCCCTCTTACTAAGCTACCACCTTTTTTGTTTTCATTTTAGGGGCCCGTAGCTTAGCTGGGGGGCGTAGAATATACGGTAGGTCTGACAGGCCTCCTCTTTAATATACCTGTTGTTCTTCATTTCACATCATTGTTTTGTCTATTTTCATATTATATAAAGAAACGTGATACTTATTTGTATCAAAACACTTGCCCGGCACCGATTTGGCTGGCACTTACTGAGAATATATTACATAAAGTTAAAAAAACTTTTCTTCAGCTTATTTTATTTGAACTTCATGAGGATTTTTTGTCTTTTTTAAACATTATTATTATTATTATTATTATTATTATTATTATTATTATTATTATTATTATTATTATT
>CAIGQW010028834.1:3060967-3071862 GCA_903798125.1 Danio choprae
TTATTATTATTATTATTATTATTATTATTATTATTATTATTATTATTGTTGATTTTTTATGTTTAATTGTTTGATTTGTTATTTGAATTCACAGGGGATCGTGCATGATTTGGGTATTAGTATATAATATATAACATATGTAATATAACAGTGATTTGTAATAAAATGCTTTGACATTATTAAATATCAGCTTCGAACAACAAAGTGCAGCAGTCTGGAAGTATAAACTCTAGTCATTTTCTCCAAACGAAATTTTTGTGAGCTAATTGGATTTTAATTGCCGTTATTTGCTTTATTTGATCGTGAAACATTATTTCAACTTATTAAAGGAACAGTTCACTTAAAAAATGACAGTTTTGCCATCGTTTACTCTTCTTTTACTTACAAACCTATTTGAGTTTCTATGTTTTGTTGAACACAAAGGAAGATATACTGGAAAGCAGCATCCATTGACGTTCCTTTTCGTTCCTGTTATGAACGTCTATGGCTGCTGGTTTCCAACATTCTTCAGAATATCTTTTTTTTGTGTTCAACAGAAGAAAGAAATTCACTTGAGTGTGAGTAAATTGTGAAGGATTTTTTTATACATGTATGAACAATTTCTTTAAAGAGTTGTACTGCTAAATTTGTGGTGAAAACTACATTACCCATGATGCTATGGAGAATATTATGAGAAAGTAGAATAGCGTGAAAATATTCAGAGAAACAAAGTTGACAATTGCACAATTCCTCAACTTTTTCCTCAGGACTTTCGAACTTTCCAGAGTCTTTCACACAATTCTAACCTAATAGATTAAGCAGAAAGGAAAGTGATTTAATCACTCTCAAGGCATCCCTGGTGTATATGACTTTATTCTTTCAGATGAACACAGTCGGAGTAGTTTTTAATTTTATCCTGAATCTTCCATGATGTATAGGTACCTTTTTTGAAGCTTCCAAAAGCATATAAATGTTAGTAAGGCTAATCCATACACCACCAGGAGGTTAACATGTCTTATTAAGTGGATCAATGTGTTTTTGTAATCAAAATATTTCCTAAATTATAATATCAAATCACTGACTTCCTTTGCTGATCTCTGACTTGACTTATGACACATGATGTAAGGCACATTTGTAGCAGAAGTTCTCATGAGAGTAGATGGAGGATAACGTTATACAGTATTGTCAAGCCAACTAATTTTCTTGTTATTTATCATCTGTGGTTAACAAACTGTGTGGTAAGTATTCCCGGAGCTTCTGCTACAAATGTGTCACACGTCAGAGGTCAGCCAAGAAGTTGTCAAGAACATGCATTTAGAAGTCAGTGATTTGAGTTTATCATTTAAAAACTAGAAATACGTTTGGTACAAAAACACATTAGTCTGGTTCATAAGACATGTTTTAACCCCCTGGCGGCATATGGGTTAGTTTTATGATGGATTAATGTGCATTTTGAAGATTCAAAATAAAAAAAGAGCCACAACCCAATACCATTATAACACATAAAAATGCAAAATACTCAAATGGTGTTTGTCTGATAGAAGAAAGTCATACACCAAGAATGGCTTGAAGGTGAGTAAATTATGACAAAAATTTCATTTTTGGGTGAACTATTCCTTCAATTCAGAGTTTATGTGAGATATTTACGTGTAAATGGTTTACATGTAAACTACATTGTCAAAATATTGAACATATTTTGCTGTAAACCTAAAATAAATAGTTTTATAGATAAAATAAAAAATGCAAATAAGCCGTTTATAATTCCACTTTAAACTGTATCATTCACAATGCCTAACGGGATTGTAGTTCTTAACTGTGATGAGGCTGATTAAAAACACAGTCATGTGCCTCTGTCTGTTTTTATTATGTACTTTGCTTCAGATTAGTTGTGAATCTCCTCATAGCTGTTTGCTTTGGTTTATAACTTATAGTAACAGGATTTTTAAAAAATCCTAATGGCCAAAAAAATGGCTAGAAAAAAATACTTCCAGAATGGCATTGCAGAAATAGTGGATGCACTCATAAGACGTTATTTATCTATAAGACTATTTTCTATTTAAAATGATAACTAATTTAATTAGTTAGTTAAATAGCCTTAAGTTACCCAATATAAAAACCAACAACAAAAAAGCAGTTTTCTCTAATCTCTAATAAAAAAGCATAGGGTAGATGGATGGAAAATTCTGATATACATTAGTTTAAAATGCTAAAAACAATATAAACTATTGAGATTGATGGCGTCTTCATCAGGATGTCATGTGTGGAATGACATAATTGACTGTAGTTTTGATAACATTCACTCTGCATTCATGGGGACATTGCCACTGTATGTATGTATGTATGTATGTATGTATGTTGAGGACAAATTGGTCACGCAGCTCAAGCTTCAGCCGAGAGGTCACTGAGAGGTGTGGTGAGCCAAACTCCACCTCCAGACATTGCTTCTGGATCAGCCTCTTCTGATGGACTGCACATCACTGAGAAACCCATACTGTACTGATCTCCATTCAGCTCCCAGCTCCTCCATTACATCATCAACTCATTCATTCGCTCCTTCACCAAATGGCAACTTACAGGCATATAAGTACAGAAGGTAAAGACACTTCATTATGGCTTTTTATAGAAACTAATGCATTGTGATTAGGATGGTGGACAAAGTGGGCGCTTAAATTTATTAACACACATGAAAAATACAAATAAAAAAAATAAATTGTATTTTTTATGAATAATAATATTAAAAATATATTGACACCTTTTGTAAATAATGGTTTATTGTTTAACCTGTTAATATTCTGCTCTAAATATTAGATATTAAATATTAAATATAAGCAAAAGAAAATTCAGGGCGCATAAATTTATTAACACATGAAAAAAAGACAACTAAATAAAATAAAATAAAGAAATGGCAAGTTTTTTATTTTATTTTTTTATAATAATATTTACGATATATTGGCACCGTTGGTAAATGGCAAAAAAATATATCTTTATTGTTTAACGTTTTGATATTTTTCTTTAAATATTAACAAAAGAAGATTCAGATTTCACTGAGAACTGCACACACAACAGTTTTAATAAATAAATAGCATGTTGTTGTTTTTTTCTTATTTTAAATAATAATATTAAAAGAATATACAGTAATATTGGAACCCTTGGTAAACATGGAGAAAAATAATGTCTTTATTGTTTGCCATTTGATATTTTGCTCTAAATATTAACAACAGAGAATTCACTGAGAACAAGATTTCAGATTTCACTGAGAACAAACAATTGCAAACCGCATTTTTAAATATATTTGTTTTAAATATATATGTGCCACAATGTTTGGCAGCAACATGAATCCATATGTGCTAAAAAATAAATAATAATAATACAGTAATTTATAATAAATTCCACTGCCATAGTTTTTGAACCATGGTGAAATACTTTAAATAAATACTTATTCTAATTCTATAGTTGTTATGTAAGGGATAAAGTACATCCAGAGAGTTGTTATTACAGAATAAAGCCCGACAGGCTTATCAGCAGCCTTGACGGGAAGCAAAGCACTGTTGTATAAGACTGAAGGCCTTTATTCTGCTAAAAAAAACACCTGGATGTAATTTATCCTACTTATTACATGACTACATGCCAGAAGACAAAAACATTGTTCTAAAACATATTAGTTCATTAATTCTTTAATTAAAGGCAAAGCTGATAGAAATGAAAACCGCTGAATGGAGCATACACTAACCTATGTATTAATCAGTCACAAGATGGCGCCAAAAAGTCAAAAACAGCAGCGGAGTGTCAAGATTTTATTGTAAAACTTGATATACTAATCTAAATCTCAATAATTAAAATCAAATAATATTGGATATTTAAAAAAAAAACACAAAGAAAATAGTAATTTCAAGTATTTGTCAATCAGACCATTAGGTGAATGAAATTTTATGATAAAAGCATACACTTTTGTACCTGTGTCATACAGTTTCATCATCATCTTCATTCTTCATGTCATCCCTCACCCTGCACACTGTCAGAGCTCATTCACACATGATACGGAAAAGCAGACGGATCGTTCAGGATCAAGCCTCGCTCTCACTGGACTCTTCAGAGAACCAAATGACTCTATGGTGAATCTGAACCCTTTTTCTGGAGGCACTGGAACTCAAACCTGACCCTGATACCTGCGAACCACTGTGTGTTTTAACTGAAGTTTCGTTTTTGTTTTATTTATGTACATTTAGTCATATATAGCTACTTATGCACAGATTTTCACTATATTACATCACTTTATTTAGATTTTTAAAGTTATTTTTGTAAAAAAAAAAAAAAAAAACACGATATATTTTTATAGTTTACATTTTTAAGTGTACATTTTATATTATTATAAATTATATTTGAAAATACCTGCTTGTTTTTGCCTTTGTTTTGAATTCATTTATTCGCTTATTTATTTATTTGCATTTCTCACTCTATTGCATTTATTCTTTGAAATTGCTTAAATATTATTTAAATGTAATAATTGTTTGGTTCTGAATGATTTTCTTACTATGTTTTCCCCAATTATCATACAATATGCTGACACATTCTTCATAGTGTATGCATTATATATAATGGATCTTAGCATTATTTTAATTGGCATAGGAGACCATACACTTGTGAAAAAGAAGTACACTTAATTGTACTAGATGTACAGTTGTAATGTATTTCAAAAGTTTAAAATGTTTTATAAACCCTGTACCTTTGGACAATATATAGAGAGTTACGTAATGAAATTACACCAATGCATTAAAAATATGCAAAATATTTTTTAATAATTCTTTTAATGTAATAAGTCTGTCTGCATTTTGAAAAGTCTGCTGAAGTGTACTTCTGTTTACTTGAGAAACACTGGTGAGAAAACCATTGAGAATTACTGCTAAACAATGTGCTAAAATCTTTTGTCCAAAACATTATATCAGCCACCAGTTCTTTATTCATAACTAAATGTTCTGGCCTGTTTGTCCTTTTTAAATACCTGTGACTTTATGAATGTGTGTGACTTTATTCATTTTCAACAATCTGACACCACTGACTTGATTATGATTTTTAGTAAAGATATCTGGAGAATCAAACTGCTGGTGTCAGATTCAATATTATTGTTCACAGCTTAAAATGTCTTATTGATTTGAATGAATATAAAATGGTGGAATACAGCGTGCAGTGACTGTTTGATTTATTTGGGCTCTACTAATAATATTTGTTCTTTTCAGGGATCCAGTTTCGTCTCCCTACTGCCTGTAGTGCGGATCGAACAGAAACCCCCACCCCAGGTAAAGGCACACATCCCACTGAAGTCACATACAGAAGCCTCATGTTTGGAAGTGTCATGTTCATTCACACCCACTCAGATTACCATGTCACTCCAAACTCGTACTGTATGACCTTTTCTTATGGAGCACAAAACCAAATGCCAAAGCCTTTCTTTTCCATGCAATGAAGATGCATGCCAAAAAACAGAACCAAACACAAAGCAAAACAAGACAGAGTGACAAAGCAAAGGCAAGCAAAACAAAGCAATAACAACACAATCAAGACAAAATAAAAAGTGACAAAGACAAAGCAAAAACGTACATTCATATATAAAGCAAAACAGCAAATTGAATCCAAACAACAACAAAAAATTAATACAAAAAATATAGAACATGAAAGACTAGCAAAACTGATGCAAACTGAAGTAGATTCAAAGTTAAGCAACAAAACAAATTGAAGATAAGCAATAACAGGTCAATAAGAAGCAACAAAAAAAGCAAGGCAAAAAAAAAATAGGGGAAAAAAAAGTCAAGCAATAAAAATTTAAGCAAAACCACCAACCAAAGCAAAGCAACAAAACAAAAACTGATGAAAAACAAAGCAAAAGCTTTCAAAAGCAAATAAAAACAGCAAATTATTGCACACCATAAAAATTATGCAAAATACCAATTTGAAACCACGCAACAAAAAGCAAAGTAGCAAAACAAGAAAATTCAAATAGAACGACAAAGCTAAGCAAAACTGAAGGAAATTAAAACAAAACATTAAAATCAAACAAACAAAAGTAAAGCAGCAAAGCAAATTGAAGATAAGCAAAGCAATGCAAAAGCACTGCAAAACATCAGACTGAAGCAAAACAATGGAACAAAAAAAAATCAAACAAACAAAAAAACAGAGCAAAAAAAACAGAGCAAAGAAGCAATGCAACAACAAAAACATAAAGCAAAAAAGTGAAGCAAAACAAAAACATATGCTAATTAAAAAAAGAAAAAAAAACTAAGCAAAACTACATAAAACAAAGCAAAACATAATACCAAACTGAACCAAAGCAACAAAACAAACAAAAGCAACAAAATATACAAAGCAAAATTGAAGTGAAAAAAAAAAAAGTAGATGTAAAACAACAAAGTAATGCAAATTCAATATAGTCCAAACTAAAAGCAAAGCCGTTCAAGGCAAAGCAAAAGATCTAACTGAAATAAATAAAAAAGTGACAAAATAACTAACAAAACGGATTGACAAAACAAAACAAATAAATAAATAAAAGAAAGGGAAAGCAACAAAACAAAAGCAATGAAGCAAAAACAACAACAAAAGCAAAGGAAAACACACAAAAATATTTGTAAAAATAACTAAAAGCAAAACAAACTGAAACAAAGTCAAGCAACAAAAATAAAGCTTAAAGAGTTCACACTTAGCTGATAATAAAGCGTATTTGGCATGCTGTCCCGGGAGAGAGCCCTGAGCTCAGAATATCCTCGAGCCCGGGGCTCTCTCCCATTTAAAGGCAAGAGGGGAGTTTGAGCTCAGGTAGGTCTCAAGAACTCCCCTGCTAGTGAACGTGGATGTCTTTGTACGGTGGGAGGAAACCGGGAAGCCCGGGGAAAACCCACACGATCACAGGGAGAACATGCAAACTCCCCAAAACTGGTGGTCTTCTTGCTGTGAAGCAACAGTGCTAACCACTGGGCCACCGTGCCGCCCAGTCAGGAGAAAAGGAAGGAGTAGGGGTGAAAGGGGGATTCTTCAATTCTTCCGGGGGAGTCGGAGCTCTGGGGGCAACTCCGTGGGAGTTAGAGCTGTAGGGTTGAACTCCTACAGGAGTCTGGGAGAAGGAGGGGGGCGGTGGAGACTCCTGTGGGAGGTGGCCTGGGCGGGACTCCTGGGGAGTCTTAGCTCGGGAAGGCTCTGGAAGAGTCAGAGGTGAGTGCTGGCTTATGAGAGGAAGAAGAGTAGTGGAAAAGGTCAATGTTAGAAAAACGGGGAGAGTAGTGGAGGAACTCGACGCTGAAAAAGAAAAGATAGCGGAGAAACTCCACAATGGAAAGGGGTAGGAAGTTCGAGGTGGGGGAGGGGAAGCTGGGAGAGGAATGGGATGGAGGAAAGAGCGGAGGTGTTCAACGCTTGAAGGAAGGGAAGAGGCTAGAAAGGAGAGGAAAGGAGATGCGGAGGAACTCAACGCTGGAAGGAGCGAAAGAAAGAAACTTTCAGAAGGGGGGGCGAGAGGGAGGGAGCAGTGGAGGCTCTTGTTGGAAGCGTAATGGATGAGGGGGTGGCCCGGGGAATGGGCTTGGTGTGACTCCGTGAGAGTCGAAGCTTTTGGACACTCTGTGGGAGATGAGCTGTGGTGGGTGGGAGTGAAAGGAGGAGGAAGCGGAGTATAGCTCGCGCTAAGAAAGAAACAAAGAGGGAGGAGTTAAAGCTAGAAATTTAAGGAGAATGAAGAGGAGGGTTAGAGTAGCGTAGAGTAGAGTAGTAAAGTTAGCGGAGGAACTCGACGCTAGAAAAAAGGGAAAGTAGCGGAGAAACTCGACGCTGGAGGAAACTGGAGAGGGAAAATTAGCGAGGAAAAACTCTATACTGGAAGGAAAAAAGGTAGCGGAGGAACTCGACGCTGGAAATGAGAGAAAGTAGCAAGTAACTTAATGCTAGAAGGAAGGGGACGAAGAGGAAATGGCAGAGTTGTGCTCGTGCCCTTGGTATCTGGATGATGGATGTCGTCTGGTGAGAGGCGTCTGGGCTTCCTTAAGGTGGTACTGGCTGAGTCGGATGTAGGTTTTGAAGGCATCTGATGACCAGCGGCCGAGGGTCTGAATTTGAATCCCACTTAGATAGCTTCTGATGGAGCTAGCTTGGATATTTTTGGAAACGTGTAGGTGAGAAATGAATGAGGTGATGGTGAGGAGGGAGAAGTTGGAGAAAGGTGTTTGTATAGACTGTGGAAGTGTTTAAATGAGTTCCATGCTGTGAGATATGACTGGAGAGTTCTGGGGGCTGCTGCTTGTAGGATGAGAGATATGGAAATTTGGCGGAGGTGGTGTAGGGGGTGGTTTAAGGCAATATCATTTCTGAATAAGTAGGGACAAGTGTTGGATGAGGGTCTGTGTCTGGAGCCAATAGTTGAAATTTCTGGAACGAGAAACGAGAGAGAGAGTCAGCAATTAAATTTTTTGCAGCCTGGTACATGTTTAGTAGTCATTATAAATTGTTTTCTGTGAATAGAGTAATATCTATTGAGGATGAAATTAGGTCTCTATAGAAAAAGGAACAACCGTTCCATTGCTTAAGGAAGGATATCCATAAGCTGAGTTCGTTGAGACTTGGGTTGTTAGTAGACTGGAGTCTTCTAAGTCATGTACAGATGTGGAGAGCTGGAGAGGGCGAGTAATGAATGGGCGACCTCGGGGGATGTTTGGCATGGCGAAATTTAGGTGTCCAAGGATGGAGAGAGGTTCACGTTTGTGCTTTCTTGTTCTCGGAGTAGATTAGTGAAAGAGAAAAAATGCGATTGATTTTCTCTTTGAGGAGAGATGCTTGGAATTTATCAGAGTCTAGTTTGTACCCATAATTTTGATAGAAGTGCTGGATTCGGAAGATTTCTCTTCTGTGAGAGTAATTCTGAGGTCGGCGAAAACCTTTTTGGGTGATCGCTAGTAATTTGGTAGGTGGCGAAGACGGGGGAGATGATAAGAAAATCATCTAGTGGTGGATTTTTTTGGAGCCAAGCATTACCTCCAGCTATTTTAATGAGGGAGATGCTTGATTTATGTCGTGATAATGGAGCAAAATTCATCTGGCTGAATGATGCTGTTAAAGCTGGAGAAGGCGGAGTTATGCGGGGATGATAGATCGATGATCAGGCGTTTTGCCAGAGAATTTGCGAGTACCGATACCTATTGGGATAATGCGTGAACGCTAAACGGGGGAGCAAAGAATGGACCAATCATGTAATTATTATCGATTTCTTTTTTAATCAGCTGATCAACAATTTCTGGTTCTGTGGTCGCTGATTGTAGATTGGGACAGAAGAGGTTGTGGGAAGGAAGTGCTGAAACGCCAGGGTGGAATCTGTGGGTTAGGCCTGAAATGAGAAATTCAGAAGGGTTAGTATTAGGGTGAGAACGTAATTCTTAAGCCAGGTGAGGAACATTAACTGGAGACAACAAATAATTATATATAATTATAGTTAGGAAAAATTTAGTAGCTGTAAAAAGGGTGGGTAGTGGAGAGAAGTGGAAATGTCCTAGTTGAAATCTCTTGTAATGTGTTAGGTAAGTTAACTTGGGGAGAACGGGAGTCCTGTGGGTGTGGTCCTGAGGGAGTGCGCCTGGGGGCATGGTGTGTTTTTAGTTTCTGTTTTCCTTTTGATGGCTGTGAGCGTGAAGATTGCGGGTATGGAGTGTAGCGGTAGCTGGAGTCCTTGTTGGTGTTCCTAGCCGATGGAGTGAGTGAATGATGGGAGTCCAATGTGGCTTTAGAGTACAGTCTGAGAAGTTCCAGTTTGTTGTTTGGATGCCGAGATCTGCGAGGCGTTTACGGAGTTCGTTGACTATGATCCTTTTTAATGAGTGGACTGCGGAGGTGGCTGAAGCGTATGATGAGGTAGGTGAAGTGTTTTGCTGTCTTGAAGGAGAAGGGGATCCGGGGTGTTGTAGTCGAGCTGATGTGGAACGGGTAATTCTATCTGATGCGATGCCAGCCGAATGCCAAAAGAAAGGCAGACCAACAAATTGACCCAAAGAAAAAAACAAACTAAGAAAACAAATCAAAAACTGATAAAGCAAAAGAAAAAAACAAAAAAAGCAACAAATTAGAAATCAAAGCAAAACACTAAATTGCAAAACAACAAAAATACCAAATTGAAGCCAAGCAACAAAATACAACACAAGCAAAAGCATTTCACATAACAACAAAGCAAAACAAAACAGAAGCAAATGGCATCAAAAAGCGAAACCAAACAAACACAACCTAGACTCAAAATAAAGCAACAAAGTAAAGCAAATTGGAAGATAATGAGAAAAAAAAACAGTTCAAAGTGAAGCAAAACAAAGCCGCAAAAAGCAAAGCAATGGAACAATAACAACAAAAGCAAAACACACAGACAAAAATATTTGTAAAAATAAAGCAAAACAAACTGAAGCAAAGTCAAGCAACACAAACAAAGCAAAACATTAAAGAAATGCAACAAAAGAAAGGCAGACCAACAAATTGAGCAAAAGAAAACAAAAAAACAAACAACAAATCAAACATTGATAAAGCAAAGAACAAAACAAAAAGCAACAACGTTAACAGCAAAGCAAAACACTTAATTACAATACAACAAAAATATCAAATACCAAGCAATAAAAATACAAAACAAGCAAAAGCAAAAATAAATAAATAAATTCACAGAACAACAAAGCAAAGCAAAACAGAAGCAAATTTCGGTATCACTTTATTTTGATGGTCCTTTTAATGTATTTGTTGAATTTAAGTTACATTGCATTTACATTCCAACTAATTTTCATTAGATTATTAGGTTAGGGTTAAGGTTCGTGTTAGTGTAAGTGTAATGTGATGTGGACGCTGACAACGGAAGTGCGGATCCAAATGCAAACTCAGGTGCCGGCTCTGGCCATTCGTGGGACTCAGGTGCCGGCTCT
>CAIGQW010028834.1:3081265-3095520 GCA_903798125.1 Danio choprae
AAAATAAAAAGTACCTCCACAAGTAATTTGTAGGCAGTCAATAATGACACAACAAGTCTTCGACCAATGAGCCATTGTTGTACATTGATCAGCTCAGTTTCTGCAAGCTCTAATTAGACCCTGTTGGTGGCTTTTTGCCCAGTTGATCTTTTGAATAGGTGTCGGGCAGTCAGTCAGACAGATTAATCTGATTGGCTGTTTAGCTTAGCAAATCAGAGCACAAGAAGAAAAGTGAAAGTGATGGAAATCAAGAGAGCAGACAGATGGCATATTTCTAATATGCAGCTATACTCATAATGGTGATTCAGAATGCAGAAAGATTCTGTAGTTTTTGCCGGCAGCTAGCTCTCTGCAGCTCTCACATGGTTGCCCACTAAAGCTAAGCAACTAGATGGGAGACTACCTGGAAAAACTATGGCTATGTTTAGGGCTGTCGCATACTTCCCTATGTGAAAAACAATATGTGAGTCGAGTAGTATGTATAAATTAATAGTTTTAGAAAAAATAGGCAAGAAGTACCTGGATGACCTACTTCTTCTGGTGAGATTCAGAAGTGTGCATCTAATAGATGCTACACTATCTATGGGACGAAGGGTCCTTGAGTTGACCCAAATTCAGGCGAACAAGGTTCACCACAATATATACAAAGTAGCAAAAGAACAAAAGAAAATTAAATATTGTGCAATGACAGAAAACAACCCAAAAAATATGTACACAGATCAATGGAGGGTTTATCTCAGAATCGCTCACAGTCATTGGGTTGGGTTCCTTTTTTTTACTCCATGCCCCGCCCTTTTGGATAAAACCAACTCCAGCAGAAAAATAAAGGTAATTAAATTAACACATAAATGTATACATAAATTAAAAATTCACTTTTATATGAAAATATTCATTCATTTATTCATTCATTTTCATTTCGGCTTAGTCCCTTTATTAATCTGGGGTCGCCACTGCGGAATGAACCACCAACTTATCCAGCATATGTTTTACGCAGCGGATGCCCTTCCAGCTGCAACCCATCACTGGGAAACATCCACACACACTTATTCACACACATACACTATGGACAATTTAGCTCACCCAATTCACCTATTGCGCATGTCTTTGGACTTGTGGGGGAAACCGGAGCACCCACACCAACACGGGGAGAACATGCAAACTCCACACAAAACGTCAAATGACCCAGCCGAGGCTTGAACCAGCGACCTCCTTGCTGTGAGGCGAACGTGCTACCCACTGCGCCACCGTGAGGGCCTAAATGAAAATATATACAAAATAACTTAAAATTAACACATACTCAAATAAATATGATGTTTCAACATTCCCCTTTAAGACCAAAAATGGACGCCCCACTACCCCACAACTCTGGCACTACAAAGCCAGGTTGCCGGGTGGTGCTCAGGTTGAAACACAAAAGATTGACAACACAGATGCAAACAAACATTGAACACAGGTAAGTATTTACAACACAAAACAATCGAAACAAAACAAAACCAACTACACAAAGTTTACCTTGTATGTATGTATGTATGTATGCGTGTGTGCTCAGCACGTATTACATCCGGGATCGATATATTTGTGTGTTTGGAAGCCAGTGTGCCATTGACGTGTGTGCACCCACATCATCTCAGCAGGGATTACAGGAGATTTAAGGTAAGTTACAGTGTGTGTGTGTGTGTGTGTGTGTGTGTGTGTGTGTGTGTGTGTGTGTGTGTGTGTGTGTGTGTGTGTGTGTGTGTGTGTGTGTGTGTGTGTGTGTGTGTGTGTGTGTGTCAAGTCAACCAAAAGGGACTGGTCACTCAGTCACATCACCTCCTCCTACTTCAGGCTGTGTACTCTTCGGGAACCAAGAAAGGTAGTCAGAATCTTATTCTGGACTCCAGGTCAGTGGCAGGTTCAGGTTCTGTGTCAGGACTGCTTCAACTCATCAGAATTGTCCACCTGGACAACAAACTCCCCAGTAAAGTCTGGGTTCTTTAACTGGATTCTTTGGACTCTTGCAAAGTAGGTTGGTCAGGGGGACAGCTGTTGAGGAGAAGTTTGGGATAAACCGTCTGTACCATCCTACTTGTCCCAAGAATGACCAAACCTTTTTTTAACTTGGTTCTTGGACTCTGACACACCACTTCCACCTTGTCCACTTGCAGCCTCAATTCTCCATTTTCCAGGCATATGGTAAATCCAAGGTAATTTGTTTCTTTCTTTGCCTACTCACATTTAGCCATGTTGAGGTTTATGTCAGTCTCTTTATTCTTGCGCAAGGTTTCATCCAGGTACCACTAGGTACCACAATGTCATCCAGGTAAGCTGGTGACCACCCTTCACAGGACATAGTCCATTAGTCTCTGGAATGTTGCAGGCTCCCCATACAACTGTTGGAAATGAAAGAACCCAGGCAAGGAGACTCACTACAAGAAGAATTCTTGACTTCTTGGTTGTTCTGCAGTCAAACAGCATCTTCAAGAAGTCCACATGAGTCTGCAATAGTCTACAAGTCTCTTACAGTCTAACAAGAGTCTAATGAGTCTAACAATTCTAACACAAGTCTAAATTGGACATAGTTGTCCTGTCTGTTATATGTTTTAGGAGGGACAGTGTTAAGGTGGAGACATAGAAAACGGGCACGAAAAGTTTTAGTGGAAATACCCCAGGATATGTTATTGCATAATCACTGATGACCAAGATGTATTGGTACGCTGCACTGCTCTTTTCCAGAGGTCCCACAATGTCTATGGTGATGTGCTGTAAAGAGACAGAGATAACTGGCAGAGGGAGTAAAGGTGCCCTGTCCTGTCGGTTTTGTTTTGTTATTTTTTGTTTGACATGTGGTGCATGTGTTGCAGTATGTTTGTACATCAGTGTACATGGAGGAGAAAACAAATCGTGTGCTTATGCCTGCATATGTTTTTGAAGTGTCATTTGTCCTGCCCATTGTTTACTGTGTACAATGTGTAACAAAGTGGGATGACAACACTTAGGTACAACCAAGCGAGTAAATTCAGGGGTCTGCATATACAACACATTATTCACAATGACATATTTTTTTACCAATCAAATCACCTTGTTCTCATTTTGACACCTTTTCAAACAATGGCTTCAAAGTCTTTTTGCAGTTCTGAGATGTTAGTAGGGACCCTCCAGCCATTAACATTGAGACCTTTAGTGTCTTCAGTGACCTTGCAGGAGACTATGGTGTACGTCTGCAAAAGATCATCAAGTACTGGCAGATCCCTCCACAAAGACTCCCCATGAACATATTGCACATTTATCAATTTAGCAAATGGAATGTGTGACACATAACATCTTTTAAGGAATGAAATTGAGCTACCAGTGTCCAGTAATGCATTTAAAGTCTGTTCACACTCACTTGAGTGTACTGTGTGGATTGTCCATGTCCTTCTCCCTTGGGGTATAACAAAACAATGTTCATTTTTGATTTTCAAACAGGACACACTATCGCTTTTTGCCCTGGTTGTTGAAAGTAATAACACACCAGTTTTTTGTCTACAGCTTCAGTCTATCTTTGCACTTTATTTGAGTCATTAAACAGTTTAGACATTGTGGGAGTGGCTAACAGTACATTTTGTGGGTTGAGACAGCTGACAACCTGATGGACTAGCTTAGCCACCTGCATCCTAGTGGTCGGCTCATGTTTCTTTACACAGGCTTGAGTCTAAGAGGGGAAAATCTTGCAGCAACTGCTCGATCACCTCACCAATCTCCTAATTCAAATGGGTCTCAGGCTTCACCTAATGTCGATACAGGTTTCCCAGTCGGTAGTATGTCTCTTTGTTTCTCCCACAGGCATAGATGCTGCCCAGAAGCACTGACAATACGTCTTAGAACAGATGTTAATCTTCAGGAGCACCTCCTTCATGTCAGTTTAGATCTCTTCTTGACCCTCATCCATGGCCAGATTTGCTTCCAGCATTTGCCCAGTTAGCAGCGAGATCAGACGATAACCATCGTCTGGCCATCTCCAGGTCCTAGCCAAATGCTCAAAGCAATGCAGAAAGTTTTTTCAGTGTCCTCCCTCTGCTAGAAGACTGGCAACTTTGGCTCTTATAGAAGTGTAGACTGGCTGCTTGGCCCCATGTAGGATGAGGAGTTTTGATATCTCTGGCGAGCTGTATTTCTGCGGTGTGCTGGCATTGGGAGCTCCACCCGCAAGCTCTCGACATTACTCAACCCCTCTGCTGGCCGGACTGCTTGCTGAATCAACTCTCTTAGACTATTTAGCTCCTGGGAAGATTGTTGTTCTTTCTGCTCTTGTGCATTTAGGATGTTGCGCAACACAGCATACATGCCCCCTCCAGATGCTGCAGCAGGAGAACAAGTCTTAGGTGATTTTGATTTGAGATAAACAGATGGGAGTTCCATCTCATCTGTATTGTCAACAGAGTACGAGGTTGGGTTCCCTTTTAGTCCATGCCCTGCCCTTCTGTATAAAACCAACTCCAGCAGAAAATAAAGGTAAGTACATAGGTCTCATATAACAATTAAATCCACACATGAATGTCTACATAATAAACACATCCACTTCTATATGAAAATATATACAAACATTAACGTAATTAAATAAACACAATAACTCAACATTTAACTTTAAGACAAACAATGGACACGACAGCTTCTGGTTGCTTTGACCACTGCCCTATGACTCTGGCACTAGCCAGGTCCTGGTGTGGAGCTCAGGTTGGCCAACTACTGAACACAGGTAAGTATTTACAACACAAAACAATCGGAAAACCACAAAATCAAGTGCACAAAGTAGTAGTTCTTGCTCCTCAGCAGCTGCTCATTAACCCTTGATGAGTTCATTACACCACTGTGGTCTGTCTGTCCTGGTCTCTGGAGCGAAAGATCTCAGTGATGTGATATGAATGTTCAGTGGGTTGTAGGATCTGCTAGCAAACTCAAATATGTTTTCCTGTTAGGGCTGCCACTGAGGCAGAGAAAGACACGTTGTTTGCGGGAATGGCAATAATAATCATATTAAACATAATCGGATGACATGCTTTATTCATTGTAATAATGTTCGCGGCCACCTGGCCGCCGGGAAGAAGGAGGCGGAGAATCGACGAATCTTTATAAAATATATTTATTAATAAAAGGGACGGCAGCTCCTCACGGAGACTGCCGTCTAAACCAAAACAAACGGACGGCAGCTCCTCACGGAGACTGCCGTCTAAACCAAAACAAACAAAACATAACTGTCCAGGCCTGGACCTCTCTCAGCTTCCTCTGCCTTCGTTCCTCCTCTTATAGTCCAGAGCTCCTTCCGTGGGATTTGAGGCCGGTGTGCACTGCACCTGTATGCACTTTGGGCCTCGGCCTCATTCAGTTCCCACGGCTCTCGGCACCGCCCCCTCACCACATTCATATTATATAGTATACACATGGTAGACATAATTAGAAAGTTTACACTGTGTGTAGTGGTTCTTTTGTGCACATGGGTCAGTTTAGGACTATAATCGGGGGTACAAAAATTACTGTTGCTTGTAATTTTCAGATGAACTATGCTAATAAGAGAAATTAAATGTCTGCAACTGATGTGCATTTTAATGAGTGAAATAAGTACAACAAATCAGAAAAAGATGGGACAGTATAGAAAACACAAATAGAATAGAAAAAAGTGATTTCTGAATTTACTTTGACTTGTATTTCATTGCAGACACTACAACAAATAATATTTAATGTGTTCCTCATGATTTTTATAGTTTTTTTTTTTTTTTTCAAAATTAACACATTCCAATTTTAGTTCTTGCAACACATTAAAAAAATTGGAACAGTAAAGCATTTACTACTTTGTAACATTGACATTCCTTTTCACAATGCTTAAAAGATCTTTAGGGAATGAAGACACCAAGTGATAAAGTGTTTCAGGTGTAATTTTGTCCCATTCTTCTTGCAAACAAGTCTTAAGGTGGGCAACAGTACAAGGTCTTCATTGTTGCATTCTGTGCTTCAAAATGCACCACACATTCTCTATTGGAGACAGGTCAGGACTGCAGGCAGGCCAGTCAAGTACCTCTATCCACTTCCTCCGCAGCCGGGACTTTGTAATGTGTGGTTTTGTCAAAATCTATATGTACTTTTCAGCATTGATGGTGCCATCACAGAAGTGCAGGTTACCTTTGCCAAGGGCACTGACAGAACCCCATTTCATGACAGACCCTGACTTTTTTTGTAACAGTCTGGATGATCCTTTTCTTGTTTGGTCCAGAGCACATGGCATCCATTTCTCCCCCCCAAAATACCTGAAATACTAATTCTTCTGACCACTGTACACATTTCCACTGTGTGATGGTCTATCCCAGATGCCTCAGAGCCCAGTGCTTCTGGACACTGTTAATATAAAGCTTCCTTTTGGCACAGTACAGTTTTAACTGGCATTTGTAGATGTAACTATGTATTGTGGTACTTGACAATGGTTTGCCAAAGTAGTCCTGAGCCCATGTGGTGATACTCCCTATAGATAAATGAGAACCAGACCTGGAGTATGTGTTTTGTTTTCCTTTCAGTTCAACCGTAGTCAGGCATAAGGGACTACTACCATCCATTTTTTGTGTTTATTTATTTACTAATGTATTTGAATGTTTGCCAGTTTCCTGCCTTCTTCTTCCCTTGAACAATGCGTTTTCAACTGTACAGCAATATAATTCATTGTGGCAACGCGCATGTCCTTGCAGAAACTGATCAACAGTTCAATCAGTGCATTTCAAAGGCCCAAAAGGCTTGTAAGGCCTGCTCTGTTTCGGTGGTCCAAACTTTACAGTCCTTACAGAAGGCTTAGCAGAGATAAGTTTTTTTTCTGTAGGCTGGAAGAAGATGTACCAAACAGTGATCAGAAAGCCCCAAAGCAACTTGTGGGACAGAGCGGTATGCATCATTTATGACAGTGTAGCAGTGGTCCAGTGTGTTACTATCACTGGTGGGGCATGTGATATGCTGTTTGTATTTAGGCAGTTCAAAGGTTAAATTAGCTTTATTGAAATCACCAAGAATGATGATTAAATAGTCCGCATACTGTTGCTCTGTGTTTGCAAACTGAATGTTCACTCACATGGTAAATAGAAAGGCTTGCAGTTAATGAAGAGAGCTTCCAATCAGGGCAGCACATCTTCTTTTACATGTCACATCTGCACACCACCCTTCATTGATATAAAAAAATCCACAGCCTCTCGCTTTCCTGGTCAATTCCATGATGCAATCTGCTCTGAACAGCTAGAAGCCCGTCAGCTGTAACACACTGTCTGGAATAACTCCATTCAGCCAGGTGTCCGTGAAGCACAGAGTAGCAAAGTTTGAAAAAATCTGTGCAGGTTTTGTTTATTGCGCCTCTATGGCCCAACCAGACCTAGGTTTCCAAACTCACACAAAAGGACCTCCTTACTCACGGACAGGGCACCCTCTGGCACCTGTGCCCAGATCTCTGAAACTTCCACGTGTTGGCCATAGAGGGAGCAAGGAAGACTTAGGTAACCTACTGGTGTCGGTGGTTAACACCATCACTCAGGCTAGAGCAGGCCTATACCCTGAAGTGGAGTCTATTTGCTGAGAGGTGCACTTCAAGCAGAGAAGACCCCTCGGACATGCCAGATTAGTGTTGTGTTATCCTTCCTTCAGGATAACCTGGGACATATGCTGTCACCCTCCACACTGAAGGTTTACAGTGATGTCATCTCTGCTCACCATGATGCGGTGGATGGCAGCATGCTAGGGAAGCATAACATTAATCATCCGGTTCCTCAGAGGCTCAAGGGGATAAAATCCATCCCGCTTCCCTCTCATTCCCTCTTGGGATCTCTCTGTAGTTCTAATGTGTCTGCAGAAAGATCCTTTTGAGCCACTCGACTCAGTATCCTTGAGAATTCCGCCCAGGAAGACAGCTCTGCTGGTTGCATTGACATCAATCAAGAGGGTGTGGGATCTGGAGGCATTTTCGGTCAGCGAATTGTACCTGGAGTTTGGGCCGGCCTACTCTCACATTCTCCTAAGCCCAAGGTTACTTCCACGTCCTTTAGAGATCACGTGGTGAACCTGCAAGCGATGCCCGTAGAAGAGGCAGATCCAGCCCTTTCATAGCTGTATCCCATCCACGCATTGCGCTTTTATGTGGACCACATTCAGAACATGAGATGTTCTGAGCAGCTCTTTGTCTTCCGCACTCAACAAGAAGTGTCACCTCCTTTAGGGCATTAGCACGGGGCACCTCTCTAGCAGATATCTGTAGGCTGGGCAACACCTAATGCATTTGCAAGATTCTATAATCTTTGGGTGGAGCCAGTTTCCTCTTGATTACTGGGTA
This sequence comes from Danio choprae, assembly GCA_903798125.1. Taxonomy (NCBI): domain Eukaryota; kingdom Metazoa; phylum Chordata; class Actinopteri; order Cypriniformes; family Danionidae; genus Danio; species Danio choprae. Next base: position 3,089,577 of record CAIGQW010028834.1, read on the forward strand.
ATTCTGGTCAATCAGGAGGAAAATAAGCTGTGCCATTCTCCCTAACCTGGAGATATGTGTGCTTATTATTAGCAAGTTCCTCATCTGGTGAACCCTAGAGAGACCCCCAGCAACCGACTTGGCGGAGGAGCAGGGTACTTGGCCTAGTACCAGGACTGGTGTGCTCGTTTTGTCTACCCGCATGCTGGGGATTGGTGCCAGCTATGAGGGATCCCCGTTGGTGATCCCATATGTTTCATTTAGCCACGGAGCGTTCCCCCTTTTTAGGTGGACCAGTGTCTTCCCTACTCGCTAACCAGATTATCATATGTAGCGCTCCCCCTGGATAGTGCTAGCCCATATGCTTATATTGTCACCAGGTCTCCCCATTTGAAGGTAGCCTCCGCAGCGTCCTTCCCGTTTGGGATTGGCATGCTTCCCCAACACATTGTCGTATTTTTTAAATCCCTAGTCTACAGTTAGCTAGGTAAAAGTTAAAGTGCGACACCCTAAAATATCTAAATATTTTAAATGTTCGGCCTGTTTTCTTACTCTTCAGGGGGATTGGTCATCTAGCATTCTCCCAAAGTGTGTGACACGACATCTACATTCCTTTCTTTGGGAAATGTGGGTTACGGACATAGCCAGGATGTGCTTTCCTAGTAAAACTAATTGGAATAAAATTACTTTACACGACAAACAAACAAAAACAATACAAGTACAGAGGAGCTCCAAACCATGCCAGCCGTCCACGATGACATCTTGGATTGTTGATTTTTAGTTTTACAACATTTACAACATTTCACTCAATATCTGGAAGCATTAAATGTTATTATGTTACCCAATGTGGGGGGAACATAAACAGAAATTAACTGTATTTTCTTAACTGTAAATTACAATCAAAAGCTTATGTGGAATCATAGGAGCATTTTGTATCACCAGTAGCACCAGAGGGGGAGCAACCAGATTATATCATCAAAAATAATGGTGGCACTCCATGGTCCAAAATAAATGCACATTTTTTGAATAACGTAAATATGTTGTGTTTTTTTCTACATATTTCAAAAAGTCTTGATAACCAGGGTTCCCTTTAAAATGGTAATTCATAAAAGGTTAAAAATGTATTAATACTCCTGAAAATGCTTCATTTTCTCTGAAATCTGACATACCGTTGATTTGTTTGTTTTCATAGCGACAGTAACATATACACCAGACTACAAGAAGACTCCTCCACCTGTCCCTCCTCGATCCACCACTAAGCCGGTGATTTCCGTAACAGCCCAGAGCAGCACAGAGTCAACGCAAGATGCCTATCATGAGGGTCGGCTGCCCCGTGGCACAATTTGGGCACAGGACAGCCTCGGCCGGGTCATATACAACTCCACTGACAGCCTGGACAGCGCTAAAGCTGTGACCCTTGCAATGGAGTCAGCTTCTAAACGCCTCACATCTGCAGGGAGCTACAGCTCAGTCCAGACCTGTGACAAGGCCATCCTAGTGTCCAAAGCAGAGGAATACCTCAAGACTCCACGATCTTCCATCGGGATACAGGTGAGCCTCCTTTTGGTGATCTATTAGCAAATTATTTTGTGAACGCATCATTCTTGTTCACACAATCTATTGAGTGCTTCTCAATTCTTTTTTGTGCATCCTCACTTCCTTTCCTTGTGTCCTAACTTCACCCCTTCAGGAAGTGGGAGAAAGACAAGGAAAAGATGTGAGGACAGAGGGAATGACAGCATGTTCATCCCTATGCCCTAATCCCTTCAAAGGGTTTACCCTCTGGAGTGACAGTTTTGAAAGGATTAGGGCTTAGGGATGAGCCTTTTCAAATGGAATGAGCTGTTTGACACCAAACAACTTCCCCACACAAAGGATCATGGGGGCGCAAAGTCCATCAGTTGTACCCCTTGAGTTGAACCCATAATTTGCTCACGTAAAATTATAGTTACATAGTTTTTTTAAACAAAAGTTACTAAATTGTAACATTTAAAAACTGTCAAAAAATTACCGCCTCTATAACACAGTTTTTCATCACCTTCTGGTGTATTTATGTAACATGAAGTAATGGTCAATGAACATACCAGTGAATGAGTATGAACAATTTGTTTTGGGGAATGAACTAAAAATGAGCAAATCCCTTCAAAGAATCACAATTTCCACCACTACTCCTTATTGTCATAAAAACCGACACTGCCTCTTGGTGAACTCATTGACTTGCGTCTCGCCTCCAATCCAAAAATAGCCACCGGCATTCAGAGAGTGAGTCACCCACCCAGAAAGTGCACACAAAGACTCCTCATATAGCCAGATTCTGTGGCAGAGAAGATGAGATTGCAGATTGACCCTGAACAACAAAGATTAATGATGGCGCTTCTCTCTGTGGGCTTGTTCATACAGCAGAACAACAGACAACTGCAGTGCACAGCTGTGGAAATGAAGAAAATATTACACATATAAAGCTATGGATCATTAGGAATCAAATCCACAAAGGCTGGAATGACTTATTTAGCTAAATCCAGAATTCAAACCACCCAACCGTTAAACCGCTCATCTAACAAATACATTTGATTGTAGATATGATGAGGCGCCAGAAAATTGAACCTGTTTTCACTTCTAAATCATATAATAGTGTCCAAAAGCACCCTTTACATTTAATAGGTGGGTTGATTCAGAGCTTTAGATAAATATATATATATATTTTTTGACATGTATTTCTTTAAGTCTTTACATTCCCTGGGAATTCAACCCCAGACATTGGCATTGATAGCATAATTCGCTTTTATTTAAGCAGCACTTCAGAGTGATACTGACTTGTAAGTCTATAGTATTTAATGATAAACATTTTTAAGGATAATACGATGTTTTTTTAGGGTGTACTCACACTAGACTATCCGAATCGTGCCTGGGTGCATTTACCCCTATGTACCAGTCCGTTTGACAAGTGTGAGTGCTCCAAATCACCCGTTTGGGAGAGGTGTGGCAGAGCGCAGTTCAGTTGGGTTTTGGCATGGTACACTTTTAGTGTGAGTGAGAAGCGCACCTGAGTGCAAAACTGAAGACGCGACGTCACTTTTAAGGGACTGTTTCATATGGATTTATTAATCATTCTTACTTTTCAATGAACGCGAACTGTCAGTTCGCAAGATGCAGTGTGAGTGCAGGCCAAGGGGGGAGAGGGGACTTAATTAATTATTAAGTCAACTAATCACTTTAAAAGCAACAGGTATACTTAATGTACATTTAAAGTTAACTAATCGCTTTTCAAAGCAATGGGTTTACTTTTTAAAGTAAAGTCAACTAATTGCTTTGAAAGAAACGATTTACTCACCTTTTTACATAAACGCAACTAATCGCTTTAAAAGCAATGGGTTTACTCACTTTTTAAGTAAAGTCGACTAATCGCTTTAAAAAAGCAATGCTTACTCACTTGTTTAGGGAAATCAACTATTTGCTTTAAAAGCAATGTTTTTACAGACATTTTAAAGTAAAGTCAACTAATTGCTTCAAAAGAAGTGGGTTTACTCACCTTTTAAAATAAAGTCAACTAATCGCTTTTTACAGTGTAACCATTTTTCTTTTGTTAAAGGCATTTTTATATGTTAAAGGCAGATAATGATACACTATAAACATCTTAGGTACTTCAAACATTTGTAGCATTGGATTCTTTTTGAGTGGGAATGAATTGAGAACATTACTGACACTTTTAAGTGAGTTCAGATGACTTCTATGAAATGAAAGACGAAAGACTTCTATGTTTACAGCACTAGCTGTGAGAGATACAAGACAGAAAGTGCATCAATAAGTCATAAACCTCCAGAAGACTTTGAACTTGCTTAAATCTCATCACTGTATGTTCATGATGCAATTTACTGAGTCTCATTAGTCTGGATGCTGAGAAGACTAGCTGTCATTGCCAACTTATAATAAGCATCCAAAAAAAAAAGAATCAAAGGAAGGTGAATATTTTATATAAAAGACTTACACTTTGCAATAAACCATGTTTTCAATGATTGGTTACAGTCTAGAATAGTATTGCAAACTGTAACTGCTTACAAGGATCTCTGCCTCCATTCGTTGGGCTCTTGAGCGAACAGGTTTAGGGATTTTCCTTACAGTAAACGTTACAGTAAATTGCTTCAGATAACGGAGTGTCTGGGAAATGACAGCTCTTTGATGGAAGGCTCATATGTGCCCCTAACCTGTTGTTTTCTGATCTGCGTCTGTCCTGATGTGTCCATGCTACCCACAGGACATTGTATTACTGTAGAAATATTACATTATGGTGTAAGTATATTGCTCTGGGAGAGAACATGCAATCTCCACACAGAAATGCCAACTGACCTAACTGGGACTCAAACCAGCGACCTTCTTGCTGTAAGACGACCACTGAGCCACCGTGTCAGCTGAAAGGGCATCTGCTGCATAAAACATATGCCGAAAAAGTTGGTGGTTCATTCCGCTGTGGCGACCCCTGATAAATAAGGGACTAAGCTGAAGGAAAATTAACAAATTAATGTAATTTTTGATTTGTTTCGGTTCTCACATGGCTTTTGGCACAAAGTGATGAGCCATGATCCTGCTTTGCTTATGTTATACCCAAACTTGAAGCCGGATTGTATCATTTACACATATATAACCTTTTCACTTTTATTTTATGGAAGTATATCCCGGTCAATTTTCAAATGCAATTGTAAATAGGATTTGCAATTGCATTTTCCATATGTGGACGCATAAATTGTGTCCAAATGCAATTACAAGTCCCACATTTCTGCCACATTTCAAATGAAAATGCAAAGTCCATTTGCAAATGCAGTTCCCGTGTCTTACGAGCTATAAGCCTGACATATCTAAATAGCAATATTCATTGCTTTCATATGCTTTTTCTTTTTCTCTGCGTTGTGCATGTAACCTGCTAAAACTCTAATGGAATCGCAAATCCTTTTGCATTTGAATTTCCGACATCTACACTTAAACCTGTCAATCAAACGACAGGGGAGGGGCTATTTTATTGGGCGTGTTTGTATTGGGAAGTGACATCACTCACAGTTGACGTGTTTACAGTTTTGAAAAAAGGAGGTTATCGGTGAAATTGTGGAGCAAATTTTGACACTTGTGCAGCTCATGACAGCTCATGCGATACAGATTTCCTTTTACTTAGAATCCATTTAATTTTGGACACATTAAATGAGTTTGTGGCCTAATCGAGCAGCACAATTAGTGATGTGGTCTTCACCAACCTAATTGAAGTTACCGGCAGGGTTTTTATGAAGGACAGAGCTAAAGGACCAGGACGTCCTTTGGTGGAAATACCACTAGAAATGATCCAGTACTAGGTGACGTGTGGTTACTCGTGTGTCCAGCTTGCTCGGCTGCTTGGAGTATCTGAGCGAACCATTCGAAGAAGACTGGTGCAGCAGTAATAGCACACTATTATTAAAAAAATGAAACAGTAATATGATATAAAAAAGTGAGCTCAATTGTACATTGGGACATGTACTGTAGAAGAAGAATCTGGTGGAGTTGGCAGAAAACAACTTAATTTTTTTATGATTTCTTTCAAAATATGACTGTACAGTAAAAAACACTATTTTCCATGGTTTTAGCACCATTTTCCCATACAGTTCCATTCACACACATACACTACGGACAATTTAGCTTAGCCAATTCATCTGTAGTGCATGTCATTGGATTTTGGGGTAAACCGGAGCACCCGCTAACACGCGAACACGGGGAGAACATGCAAACTCCACACAGAAATGCCAACTGACCCAGACGAGGCTCAAACCAGCGACCTTCTTGTTGCGAGGTGACAGCGCTACCCACTGTGCCACTACGCTGCCCTTTTCTTTGAACATTGTCAATTAAATCAAAGTTAAATATAATCAACAAATTGCATATTCTAGATTTGATTGCATTTCAAAAAAATGTCCTAACTTTTCTGGAATTTGGGTTGTAGTTCAAG
>CAIGQW010028834.1:3095620-3111614 GCA_903798125.1 Danio choprae
TTCAAAAAAATGTCCTAACTTTTCTGGAATTTGGGTTGTAGTTCAAGGCTTAATATGTAAGTTTTTATTTTCATTAATATATCCCAAAACTACAACAGTGTTATACATTTTTCTGACTTATGTTACATTATCACAAATGTTTTGAAGAATGCTCAAATCCAGAAAAATAAACAACTTTAACTAGTGACACGGACTGTATCCTGTGTGTTCATGCTGCACACACTCTTGATTTTTGGTTTGGTTTTTTAGAAAACAGGGAAATACGAAAAACACTTTATCATGTTGTGTTGTAGTTTTGAATACTTAAACCATAATCCATAAACAGGATTTTTATAGATAAGTCCTGTAGGACGTAATGAAGACCAAAACACTCATGATTCCACAATGATGTCATGAAATTATGCTTTTGCTTGTTGTGAATACATGCCCTCTAGTGGCAAAAATTACATACTGTGCCTTTAAATACTTATAGCACAAATTATTATTATTTTTTTGGGTCATGAAAATACACTTTTAAGTTTACTGTGAAATATATGTGTATGTTTCTTTAAGTGAAATCTTTGTATGGTAGTAAGTAAAACTACATTAAGAAAAAATGTTATGCGCTTTTATGCACTTGGCCTTCATGTTGTTGGAACCAGTGATGTTAAATTTTCTGTGCTGGAAAGGAGTAAGAAACTCTTTATTTGTCATTTGCCATGCTGTGATGTTACATGGGAAATCTTCAGCTAATGGTTTCAAAATGAAGCAGTTGGTTTTTATCAAATTCAAACTCGGTAACAGAGTTTGCAGGAGAATTTCTTGGAAAAATGTAATGGTTAAATTGCGATTTTTTAAGTAATTGGCATGAAAATCATAGTGATTTATTTAACAGGATCAGGCTTAATGCGGTGTACATGATCTCAGTGATGTTCTTAGCCACATAATTGCAGCTTGCAGCTATATTCTCTTCTCTTCGGTTAACCTCAGATGCTCAGTAGTATTGTAGATTTATACATTCTCCTTCAGTATGTTCTTCATTTAATCTCTTCTTTTGCCTATTCTTCCTTTAGGTGGAAGCTGCCACAGATTCTGAGACAGATAGTAAAGGTCTCCCCCAGTATCAGTCTGTGGGCATCCAGGTAGAGGACGAGAAGAGGTAAGTTTAATGATCAGATATGTACAGGACATGTCATTTACAGAACTAAACACGTTTATTTTGAATTAATAATTCTTTTTAAGATCAGGAGCTCTGCAAGACGTTAACTTGCTAAAATGTTTTTTTTTAAATGCTAACAGTTTAGCATGTCGCTAGCCTGTTTTAACACATGGTTAGCATGCTTTTTAGAGTTTCTGTATTGTTCTTGCCAGATAACAACTGCCTGGATGTGCTTTTTTGTTTACTTGTCAACTTGTAACTAGGAGCATCCCAGGAGGACTTGAACACAGCATCATTTTAAGTTTAAATATCATTTAGATTTACTTGAGCCAATATAAAGCCAGATTGGGAAGAGGTAAATAAATATACACTGTAAAAAAATGCTGGGTTCCACACAATTCTCAATTTTTTTTGGGAAAACATGAAGGAATCAATAAGTTAACTTATTAGTTTTAATAAGTTCACTAATAAGTTAACAATAAGTTAACTTATTAGTTTTTACAAATTTAAGTTATTGAACATAAAACAATTAAGTTGTCTCCCAAAAACCTCAATAATAGTGTTGCTTCTGCTCATTTTTAATAAGTCATTTGAACAAACAGCAATTGGAAAAGTTTTTGAGTGTACATTGCACTTTTCTGGGTGTAAGTACATAAACTGTTTGTTAATATTGTCATTCTGTTCACTTTCAGACTTGGGCGCTTTAAACGGTCCAACAGTGTGACAACGGCAGTTCAGGCTGATTTGGAGATGGAGGGTTTTCCTTCCACCGAAGACAAGAGTTTGCAGTTTGGAGGTTTTCAGAGGCATTCTGAACCCAGTACACCCACACAGTACAATGTGGTTCGGACTGTACGCACACAGGGTCTCTTCAGCTATCGTGAGGATTACCGGCCCTCCAGCGGGCCGCCCAGCCCGCAGCCCGAACCCTGGCTGGTGGAACCCGCTCATGAAGCAGCCGAGTCCGGCCGTGTGTCTCCGCTCCGCCGTGACGGCAGCTGGTTCATGCAGCTTCTGCACAGTGAGACCAAACGTTTGGAGGGATGGTGTAAAGACATGGAGCGCGAGGCGGAGGAGCACGACCTGTCAGAGGAGAGTGAGTGTGCAGAACGTCCAAGAAACAGATGATGAATATAACCTAGGCTCATGAAAAATATGTGGCTACAGCAATATTTTTGCACTTTCATTTGTTACACTTTTCATGGCAGTTTCAAAGTGAGTGGCTTTTTAAGTGTTTTTTTTTGGTACGTGCATGAATTGTGGCAGTTTGGAAGAATAGCTAATGAAAATTTGGAAAAACAGTTACATATTCTCATGCATATTATATGTTCAATCTATAGGCATGTGCAAGTACTTGAAAATTAAAACCAATAGTGGACTACAGGAGCATATGTGTGCAGGTGCATAATGTTTATCTTCAAAGTGACATCGCCATCGATTGTCCTTGTATATAATAACATTTTGTTTCTAGTTTAATTATTTCATATTCAATTCAATTCATCTTTATTTCTATAGCGCCTTTACAATGTAGATTGTGTCAAAGCAGCTTAACATAGAAGTTCTAGTAAATTGAAACTGTGTCAGTCCAGTTTTCAGAGTTGAAGTTCAGTTCAGTTCAGTGTGGTTTAATTTTCACTGCTGAAAGTCCAAACACTGAAGAGCAAATTCATCGATGCGCAAGTCCCAAAACCAAGCAAGCCAGTGGCAACATATCTGTATGAACATGGATAGCATGACGACACAACTATGAATGCAACGTAAACAAATCTTTTCTTTATTTATTGTTTAAACGTCCCTCAAGTATATATATTTTTATTTATTATTATTATTTTTTTTTTTTGTTTTTTTTGTTTACAAAATCTAATTATATACAAGACTTGCAGTATGTTAAAATGTGTTTGAGATGAGATACTAGTGTGGAAGAAAGCAAGTCTTTGAAAAAAGCAAAAGTCTTTATGAAAGCAAGTCTTTATGAATTTGCCTGAGGAATTGTAAAAAGAACAAACATTGTTTTACAGCCTGCTTACAGACTGATTTTTTAAACAGTTTTTATTTATTTAGTTATTTTTTAATTTTTGCAAAATTGTGGGTAGAGACATGTATTTCAATGAGCCTGGGTAGTAAAAATCAAAGTTGAAGTCTCAAGGGCACTTGTGCAGTGCAATGTTGACGCATAAGGATAGGCATATTTCGAGAAATGGATGGTGAAGCATGTAAAACCACTGGCTGTGTATTTTCATAAATCTTCTTAATGAAGCACAATATTTTAGAAATGCACTGCAACCTAAATATAAGTTTAAATTAGAATCTAATCTCATATCTGTATATCTAACATAATTTTTTTTTTAAATACAGTAGAAATAAAATATCAGAAATTCTGAATTAAGAAATGAAACTTATAAAATCTGTAAAGAAATAATAAAATGAAAAACTTCAAAAAGAGGCAGCAGATAATGTGGAAAAAATGTTTTTAAAATAAAATAAAGTTTGCATGTTCTCCGCGTGTTCATGTGGGTTTCCTCCGGACATGCGGTATAGGTGAATTGAATTAACTAAATTGGCCGTAGTGTATGTGTGTGAATGAGTGTGTATAGATGTTTTCCAGTACTGGGTTCCAGCTGGAAGGGCATCCGCTGTGTAAAACATATGCTGAATAAGTTGGCGGTTCATTCCGCTGTAGCGATCCCTGCTGAATAAAGGGACTAAACCGAAGGAAATTAAATGAATGGATGAATAAAGGAATGAATATTTATAAAACATATTTGTGTACACTTTTTTTATAGCTCTGTTGGTGTCATTTCCATGCAGTCTCCACAACTGTGATGTGATGTCACAAAGAGCATGTGTGGAAATATTTTAATCGTAATGTATATAAAACAGACAAATATTTGTTTGATCTAATAATCAATTAAATAAATCAGTTAATAAAATATCAGTTTACTATGTTTTTAGCTCATGTTAACAGATCTATCAGATTTAGTTCATTCAGGCAAAAATTGATGCATGTAAACTTAACCAGTGACAACTGCAAATTTTAGCTGCCAGTTAAACAGAGTTATCATATAATTAAGGAAAGTACCACAGGTTGTCAGTTTAACACCGATAACTGGGAGGATCTAAAAGTAATCTTTAAATTTGATTAGATTTTATACTGTGCTTCAGGACATGTAAAACTCATGAAATATGAGAACAGCTCTAGTTCTGTTAGGTTAAATTCAAATATGACTAAGCAGAGAACTGAAACATTTAGAAAGATTGTTCTTAAATTCTGTTCTCCACTGTGTGTATCATTGTTTTAAACCTAATGTTGTTTTGCAGTTCTCGGGAAGATCCGGAGTGCTGTGGGCAGTGCTCACCTCCTCATGTCCCAGAAATTCCAGCAGTTTTACTGGTTGTGTCAGCAAAATCTGGTATGTGGCGTTTCTGTGATCCCCATGAGATAAACAGTACATTAATGCTCCTTTTTGCATCATAAAATGCATCAACCACGCACCAGTTCTGTCATAAAAGATGCAGTATGCCTCTTGACAAGCAGTTTATCAAGAAATATCTCACATTTATTAAAAAAATAAACATTTTATAATTTGTTTATAGTTCAGAAGCAAGCAATATAAGATTAAATATTAGATTCCAGCATGTTGTTGTATTCACATTACAATATTTATACAGAACATAATACATTTTCACTTCACAAATTAGGATATATGTGACCATGGACCACAAATTCATTCATAAGGGGTCAATTATGTAAAGTCTAGATTGAAAGATGATGTGTGTATTGATAGGATTGGATAATAGTAGCCCAAGACAGGCCTGTAGCCAGCCTGGTGAAAGGGGTGGTTCTTTTTTCTCAAAAAGTGGACCTTTTGCAGTTATACGCCTCATTTTCTATTTCATTATGAGATTTAAATACTGCATTTTAGTGACATTTTAAGCACTATTTTAAAAAAAATCTAGATTAGCTTGTCAGATGGTCATCGTAACCACACTTTTTGATGTACCAACAATATTTCCTAAGGATTTAGAATAAAGAAATACTTATATTTTATATTATAAATAGTTATATATAAATACTTATATAAAAAATACATATTTTTAAAATAAAAATGTATTACATCATATATCATTAGACAAAAATAGGAATTTTTATAGGAGTTTTAAGTTAAAAACTGTAAAAACTGTAACCTATTTAACCTATTAAAAACTGTAATTTAACAGGCAAATAACAAACTGGCCAGCACATTCAACTTTCCTCAGTCAGAATTTGACCATTTGAATAATTTGAAACTAAATTTAAACATAAATAATAATAATGCAGAGTTTCACGATTTTTCTAGCCTGTCTTGTAAAAAAAATACATTTGAAAATACGTGGATAACAACAATAGCCAAGTTAGTATTCAAATACATTTTAATATGGGCCACTTTTGGTACTTCACGCCTTTTTATTGGTAAGTTTTTGTTTCAATAAGGTCCAAGATTAAGAATAAAAGTTACTTGTAAAATGTTTTCTCTATTTAAGAACAATACAGTCAGTCAGCAGTGAAAGATGACTTCACTTACATCAGATTGTATGTTTTCTTGCACTGCTGAATGTTGGACTGAATGCTGAAAAATAATTGTTTGCATTGGCCAAAACTGATTAACAGGGGCAACTCAGTGGCACAGCGGGTAGCGCTGTCGCCTCACAGCAAGAAGGTCACTGGTTCGAGCCTTGGCTGGGCCAGTTGACATTTCTGTGTGGAGTTTGCATGTTCTCACTGTGTTCGTGTGGGTTTCCTCCGGGTGCTCCGTTTTCCCCCACAGTCCAAAGACATGCGCTATAGGTGAATTGGGTAGACTAAATTGTCCGTAGTGTATGTGTGTGAATGAGGGTGTATGGGTGTTTCCCAGTGTTGGGTTGCGGCTGGAAGGGCATCAGCTGCGTAAAGCATGCTGGATAAGTTGGTGGTTCATTCCGCTGTATTTGAATCTAAATATTAGATTCACTCCAGATTTAGCTTCAGTACTGACTAAACTAATGTATATGAACAAATATAATATTGTAAAGCTTCCTATAGAAAATATTATTTAAATGAGAGATTTGTGGGGGGTGTACTCATATATGCTGAGCACTGTAAATATTGAGAAAATCACCTTTAAAGTAATCTCAATAAAGTGCTTAGCTATGCAGATTACTAATCAGAAATCTAGTTTTGATATATGTACAGAACCAAATTTACAAAATATATTAATGAAACATGAGCTGTAGTTATTATGCTAACGATTTCTTGGCATAAAAGAAAAATCAATGATATACAAATGATACATATATATGATACATAACAAATGATATATATATATATCATTATTATTTTTTGCTGTTGATTGGTTTTCATTTACAAATGTGAGAAAGTATACGTACGCTGTAAATAAAATAGTATTATGGGATTTACAGAGTTTTCCATCTATAGTATTTATGTTTTGTATTTATGAATTGTATTTTATGGTACCTTGATTTCTGCTTTGTCGAATTTTAATGTTTAAAATTTAACTACGCACTTTGGCAGTGACTTTTATTGACTTTTCAGTAGTTTGAAACAATATCTTGTATAAGAAAAAATATACAGATAATTAAGTCTGTAAAATAACATACTGCTAGTTTATTACAGGCTTTTGTACCATCATTTACAACAGATACACACAATATATCACTTCAAACTATTAAAAACATCAATAAAAGTAACTTTTTTAAACTTTTCAACATCAAATATAATGCCATAATGCAATTCAACAGCATTAATCATTTGCCAGTACTGGGTTGCGGCTGGAAGGGCATCCACTGTGTAAAACTTATGCTAGAATAGTTGGTGGTTCATTCTGCTGTGGTGACCCCTGATGAATAAAGGGACTAAGCCGAAGGAAAATGAATGAATGAATGAAAACGTGAATCGCAAAATAAGGAAAACTTAAATTTACAGATATATTTTTAGTGTATATTGAATATTTTTTGCTTAAGTAAATGTATCCTGCCTTGTTTCGATGTAAAATATTGTTTAAAGATGTTTTGTTGGTCTAGTTGACTCAATCACACAGATTAGTTGCTGTGCCAGCTACACTAACTATAATTTTAGCCTGAAAAAAAAAAGCTTTAGCCAGTTTCAAGCTGTGTTAGAGTAAAAGCTCCTGACGTTAATTGGTGTTTGGTGGGTTGAATGACACTTTAAAGGGTTTGTTTAGTGGTCAGTGATTGTCTCTGTGTCTCTTTCTCTCTCTCTGGAGACTGTGAAATGATGGATGTTGTAATACATTCGCAGGGACAGGCAGAGACCAGCTTGTCTTCTCTATGAGCTTTCCAACAGACTGAACAGTTCAGCTTAACATTGTAAACAAAGAGGAGACAATGTAGCCGGAATAACTAAAGAAAATGTTTTCTTTATAACTGAGAAATGGTTCAGTCTATCATTAAAGGGTTCTACATCAGTGTTTTTTGTTTTTTTTGGTTCTGTTCTCTGAGATGCACTTATAATGTTATCAAGACTTTTGTATCCAAAAATATCATAATTAAAGGAACACTACACTTTTTTATAACTCCCCTAAATAAGAGCAGTAGATACTGGATTAGTAGATACTAAACTAGTCATCATAAATGGACAAATAGTAGAGCAGGTCTCAAATTTTAAGTATTTAGTCACAATTATTGATAATAAACTGAATTTTGATAGTAATGTAGAGGCTGTTTATAAGAAGGCAAGTCAGTCAATGTTAGTACACAGACTTTAAACATGGCATATAGATCATTAATAGAGAATAATTTGGTAGCACAACACTTAAACAGAAGAAGAAATTATCGCAAATTATCAATCAGGCAAATAAGATAACTTGTCACAAACAACATTAGCTGCAGATTCTATTTGACTCCTTTATGGAAAAACCAGCTATTGCGATTTTTAAAGATAATACACACCCCCTTCACTCAGCTTTTGAAGTGTTACCAACAGGACGCCGGTTTAGAATTCCTAAAGCCCGAATAAATGCTTTTAAAAAGTCATTTATCCCAATTGCAGTTATTGTCTTCGGATCGGATCACTGTTTGATGTGAATGGGGTCGTTGTCAAGAATGGTCTGCAGTAATATGTATGGGGCTAATTTGTTTTTTAAATTGTTTACTTATGTTGTTGTCTGGATGAGTGTTGGTATTGTGTGATTGTTGTATGTATGCAATTGTTGTCTTCAATCCAGTGTTAAAGACAAATTTCCTCTCTGTGCCAAGCAGAACGAACAATAAAGTTTGAACTAAACTAAACTAAACTAAACTAATTTAAACTAAACTAAACTAAACTAGAGTTAAACATTTGAGTTTTATAATTTTTTAATCCATTTGGCCAATCTCTGTTTCTGGCGGAAGCACTTTTAGCTTAGCTTAGCATAATTCATTGAATCAGATTAGACCATTAGCATCTCACTCAAAAAAAAAAAAATTAAATAATTGAGATAATTTTCCTATTTATAGCTAGACTCTTCTGTAGTTACATTGTGTACTATGAGCGGTGGAAATGGCTAGGAACAATTCTCTCATTCTGGCGTAATAATCAAGGAACTTTGTTGCAGTACCATGGCTGCAATTGGCGCAGTTATATTACGCAGCACCTGAAAATAGTCTGTCTATCTATCTATCTATCTATCTATCCATCTATCTATATAATCATTTCATATAGATTGTATGTATATCATCTCATGTACAGTATTACAGATTTTGTTATTTTCAATAAAAAAAATCTGTTCATCCATTTAATCAGGAAATGAAAACAATAAATGCTGTTCAATTGTCAACTGAATATAATATTTTGGGCAGACTTGTAGCCTTTAATGTTTTTAAATGTGTGAATAATAGGGCTTCCTATATAGCTTATAACTTCAGCTGAATTGTTTTTATTCCTAATGAAAATTGCAATTGTAGTTGAATGTTTGCGGTTATTATTGAAAGAAAGAGCCACTGAAATAAATAGATAAATAAATAAATACAGTTGAAGACAAAACATTGTATCCAAGTGCTGTTTAACAGAGAGAAAAAAACAAATTTCTCATTACTAATTTATTTTGAAAATAAATTTACATACATAATATTTTACTCATTATTTATAACAATAGCTGGTGTTTATTGTGCTATATTGTGCAGATGTCAGCAGTCTGCCTTTCACAATTCATCGTTTGGATAGTAAATGTTGAAAGTAAAATTGTATTGCAGTGACCTCTAGTGATTACTTATTTTATTTTATTTTATTAATTCGTGGCACTTGGTAAGGTGATTAATCAGGATCAGGGTATTTATTTAATTTCACTGCTCAGAGAGCGTTACATTTACACTTTTTTTTTCCAAGTTAATAACTAATAATAATATATAATTAATATTAATAACTAATATTAAACAAATGATCCTGCTCAAAACATTTTTGTGCTCCTGCAATAATAATAATAATAATTTTATATTTATATAACATATATAACATATAAATATATTTATAAATAATATCTGCTCTGCACAATCATCATAACACAAGGCAAAATAATAACTAGGCTAACACTAAAACTTTAGTTATAGTCACTTTGATAAAATGCACAGTTGACTTTCCATCATCAAAAGTCGACAGAGCAGAGATCAACATCCCACAATACAATTCACAACCATAAATAAACGTCATGAAATAAGGAACCTGTTAATTAACGGAAATTTTTTACAGTGCAAGACCAAGGGTGTGTACATTTCTGAGCAGAGCTGTAACTTACTGTTGTTTGTTTGAGATATAATGTGTGTGCATTTGTGGTTTTGTGCAGGACCCCAGTGCGATGCCCCGGCCGACGGCTCAGGATCTGGCTGGATTCTGGGACCTCCTGCAGCTCTCCATTGATGATGTCACTGCCAAGTTTGATGAGCTTCAGCAAATCAAGAGCAACGATTGGAGGTTAATGGAGAGTCCAGAGAAGAAGGTATGAGTTTTACGAGGATTATGTGATGTTGAAAACTGGAGTGATTGGTCTAAAAATATCCAGTTTAGGAAGCAAATATTAGTTGGATTAATAAAAATAAAAAAATCTGTGGGTGACATGGTGGCGCAGTGGGTAGCGCTGTCGCCTAACAGCAAGAAGGTCGCTGGTTCGAGCCCCAGCTGGGTTGGCATTTCTGTGTGGAGTTTGCATGTTCTCCCTGTGTTCGCGTTGGTTTCCTCTGGGTGCTTCGGTTTCCCCCACAGTCCAAAGACTTGCTGTAGGTGAATTGGGAAAGATATATTGTCCGTAGTGTATGTGTGTATGTCCTGGTCCTCCAGATTGGGGGTTGAGCTTTGGGCTAACAACTCACCTCATAAAAACTAGATGTTACGAAACACCAATATGGTGCAGCTAAATATCTACTTCGATATAAATGACCCTGGGAGTAAGTAAGATCTGTAATTTCCTTAAAAAACATATCTACTTTTAACTACAAAAGCTCGTCTTAAGCCCAGCTCACACTGTGTGATTTTTAATAATCCTAAACGATTGTAGTATGTCAGACTGCACGAACATGGCTGCAGTCAAGGTTCCAGTCGAACGCACCTCTTGACAAAGAATCAGTGGGTGGAGCTAAAGAGACTCAATTGAATTGGGTGAAGCTAAACAGACAGTGACGTAGAAGCAGTGGGTGGAGCTAAACAGACAGTGATGCAGAAGAACGCAATATAAGCTGTTTTTAGACCTGTGTTTCTCAATCTCGGTCCTCATGCCCACTGACCTGCATATTTGTCATTTTGCTTTTAACACACCTGATTTAGATAACCAGCTCGTTAGAATAGCTATGTGGATGACATGTTCTGGCTTGACACGTCCCTGCTCAGTGTGCATTGCTCCCTAGTCTCTTCTCCTTCATTGTGCTCCTGGAGCACAAGAAACCTTTATTTCACTTTGAAACATACATTCATTCAGAGATTTACACTACAGCACTGCCTGCAGCATCTTACTAGAGAAGTGTGAAATAATATACCTCCATAAATAAATACAATCTAAATTCACATATCACACCCTAAAATGCCATTTGAATGAAAAATATATGCTCCCTTCAATCTGAAATTAAGGCAGAATATCCTGTGGAGTCCACGTTGCAGGGCACTTGTTGTTAAATTAGAGCAAGCATCTGACATGAAAAGAGAAACATGCAAAATGTGCAGAGCTGTGGGTTGCGCGGACCGGGATTGAGAAACACACTTACAAGACTAACAAGAAAGGTTTGAGTTCTGAAGCATATAAGAGGTTTTATAGTACAACAACCTCTTATATGTCAAAAGATCAAGGAAATTTTAATTTCTCAATTCATTACCTCTTTAATTCAGATAAGCAAAGTAACAATAAATGATGATGAACTCTATTCTCCTCCTCAGGAAAGAAAATGGCCACCTCCTGTTACAAAGAGACCTCCTAAAGGTCGTGGAGCCATCGTGCGTGAGCGTTCGCTGGATCTCCAGGACCGCCAGAGGCAGGAGGCTCGCCGCAGGCTCTTGGCTGCAAAACGGGCTGCGTCTTTCCGTCAGAGCTCCATTACAGAGCGGGCCGACAGCATAGAGATCTACATCCCTGAAGCCCAAACACGCTTATGAAACACACATACACATCCTACGCTTCACCAACAGGGTACTTTCATTCTGCTCCATCCTCACGTCTGTTACGTGTTTTCTTCCACTGCTCATCATCTACTCTGAGCCGAGAATAGTGGTAAGTTTATATATGCCTCAAACAGAGCTCAACGCGAAGAGGTGCAGCTCCGACACATGCAGCTACTGCGACCTGGTTTGTATTTTAGTTTCAGTTTATTCAGAGGACAAAACTAAGGCTTTGTTCACACTGCACACAAATCCGATTTTTTTATTTTATTTTTGTTTTACAGTCGATCAAATTACATGTTTTTAAGTGAAGTAGTGTATGAAAATCAAAAAAAGGTGTGTGTGCTTAAAGGCTGAGTTGAACCAGAAATGTCAATTATTACATTGTTATTAATTACTCCCCCTCATGTTGTTTCAATCTCCTGAGACCTTTGTTCATCTTTTGAATGCAAATGAAGATATTTTAAATGAAATCAAAGAGCTCTCTCATCCTCCATAGACAGCAACAGCACGAGACAAAAAATAAACCACCATTGAAGCTCCAAGAACAATTTTGCGCACCAAAAAAACTGTAAAAACTACTTGGTTTGCTAATGTCTTCCGCCTCTGATCAGGGTGCAGTTTTACTATGGGCAATACAACGATTACATATTGTGCTGCTGACTCTAATATAAATATAAATATGTCATATTGCGCGTAGTAAACAGACACAACCTGGCCTGAAGTGGAAGAAAAGACTTTGCTACAAAAGTGTTCTTGGAGCTTCGTATGATTACATGTTTTGACAATGCTTTTAGCTAATTGTCTGGATATTTAACGTCTCTGGGCTGTTGTTTCCTATGAAGGATGAGAGAGAGCTCTCAGATTTCATCTAAAATATCTTCATTTGTGTTCCAAAGATAAATGAAGATCTCAGGGGTTTGAAAAATCATGCAGGTGAGTAATTAATGACAGTTTACATTTTTGGGTGAACTAACCCTTTAAAGTTTTACTGAGGGCAAAGTACTACAATCCCACAAAGCAATGCGAATGACAAAATCAATATAAAAGTGCCAGAGATATACAAAACTATTATTTATATGGATTTTTAAAGTTGAAATTCGTTGCTTCTATAGATACATGTCATTAGCTGTATCTATAGAAACAACAAATTTACTTAAAAAAAAAAAAAAAAAAAAAAGGAGTGCACACGCAAGTATTTTCTGAGTGTAAGAACACCTCAGAGTTCACACAGGTCTGTCATTAATGGTGTATCAGTTATTGTTAAAAATATATTTCCCTATGGAGAAAACAAATGACTTTTATGTATGGAACCTGACAGACGGCTCTATTAATTATGCAAAAGAATGCAAACTGTTTCAAATAGAACAAAGTTTTTAAAGGATTTTTGCAAACGAATGCAACATTATTTATTATTTTTGCCCCGCCTTCTCAAGGGCTCCATAAAAATGTCACATTTTATGGTTAAAAAATTTAAAGAGAAAAAGCATGTGAGGTGATACTTACATTACATTAACATTAAGATGTTTTTCAATAAATTGTAATCTAGTCTTAAACTAAACAAAAAGGATGTAGTTAAGTTAAGGTCGGATATTGCTACATGTCTGAACAAAGTCAAAGTTTAAGCCTCAGCATAGGCACAGTTAGGACTTTTTTCAGAAAATATGTTCTAAAGCACTGGCACAAAAACTATCGTCACAGCAACATCCCGTCATCATTCCCACAAACAGAATCAAAAAAGACTCTAAACTTGAATAGCATTGAGTTTATTCTGAATTATAATTGCAATCTATTTGCAAAGTATCTACTGCTTAAAACGTTGTGCAAAGCAGTTCTACCGAAATGATCCACATTTGTATTTCCAACGGAAATGTTGATCTTTATCCTCGTGATGTTGTCGCAGTTGGGGATTTGCATGAAGGTTTTGCTTCTAGATTTCGATTTGGTTTTAGCTCCAGGGTTGACTGAGATCAAAGGAATAGTTCGCTCAAAAACAATTATTTACTCACTATTTACGCATCTTCGAGTGCTTCCAAACCTTAATGAGTTTTTCTTTCTTCTGATAAACACAAAAAAAGATATTTTGAAGTATGTTAGAAACTGGTAACCACTTACATCTATAATTGTAAAAACAAATATCATTGAAGTCAATGGAAAGTAACTTTCCTCATAATATATTCCTTTGTGTTCAACAGAAGAAACTCATCGAGGTTTGGAAAAATTAAGGGTGAGTAAATGATAGAATTTTTGGTTTTGTGTGAACTGTCCCTTTAAATCTAGTTCTGTGTACACTGTACACTGTCAATGAGGCTTTTGATTTCACGGCTAGGGTTTAAAATCCATTCAGCCCCTCCAAAAAAAAGCCTTGAAATCATTCAGTCACACTGTAACATCTTGACTTTCATTGACTGACCTCTGGTTTCACACGAAACATTTACAGAGAAGTATTTACAATACCAATCTTCCTCAACGTTCACCACTCAAGGTAGTCTGTGACATATAAAGGTGCAAAAGAAACTTTAATAATATTACTGTAAATGGTGCTGCTTTATACTCTAAAATGTAGAAGCCCCTCCTCTCCTTTCTGCACAGCACTATAAACCACCTGTGGACTTTTTAAACAGAGGTTTATCATGGTGTCTAAATGCATTATCACATTTTTGGTCACTGCTTTTGTTAAAAATAACCTATTTTAGGTTGTGTATCACATTTGTTTTTGGTCCAGCGTTTGCACAAAGACGTGCTCATCTGCCTTGTCACCTTTGAGAACAGAAACCTGGTTGTGCAATAGACAGAGGTCTCTATGATGAGTCATTGAGTTCGACCACACTTTGTTTTAATAATTTGGCTTGAGCTTCTTTATTATGATTGTGGATTAAACAAAACCAACAGCAGCATTAGATTTAGTCCCTTATACTTGTAAACTGTGTTATTTAGCTCCTTATTGGCACAATGTTACATTTTAACTGTCTCCAACTGTGCATAAATACGTTTTTTTCTTCACCGTTCAAGGACTAAACTATCCCAGAGATGGCTGTTTGCTACATCGCTAACAGTATTGTTCATCATCAGTGCTGCTTACATTTATAATGAGTTTAGAAGGCAGTTACCATAGTAAATCGCTGGCTTTTTAGCTATTTCCTTTACCTGGCAGCCTTACAGCATCTTAAGCAAAAAGCATTGTGAATGTACTGCCCTGCTCTTGCAAAAAAAAAAAAAAAGTAAAAAATTTGATAAATAATGACCGACACTCCAGTTTTAGGTGCAAGTCCATATGTTGCTGAATGGGGGAAAATTCTGGTAATGATTTGTTTAGATCATGGTTAAAGGGATAGTTCAGCCTAAAAAGTTGAACGTCGATTTGAATCACATTTGTCATAATACAAAAAGATTTTAAGCTTATTTAGGCAATGTTAGGCTACTTTAGGCATGTTAAACAACTTTGAAAGAGAAGTTTGTGCACTTTTTCTTCAGCGGAAATACAAATACACATTTACGAGCAACACAGTGGTGTTTCATTACTGAATGAATCGGCTGCTTTGAACAAATCCAGTGGAATAAATGATTCAGTGACTCGTTCATTAGATAGTACTTTCATACAGTATTTAAATATTTCATATGTATTACTTAATCAAGATATTTCTCGGGCAGTAACTGTGGATCTTTCAGGCCAGAAGTGCTCGTCTGGTTTTGGTCACAACACGATTCTTGATTTGATCTCTCTTTAGGTGGTCTTGAGTATGATACTTATTAATGTACTGTATGATACAAGCGACTTGGTGGCTGCAGTTCACTAACAGAGATAGTTCACCCAAAAATTTAATTTCTGTCATTAATTCACTCTTTGCAAAGCCTGACCCCTTTCTCTATTACCAACAAGCTTTCAGTATCCCCTATCAATTTGTGCAAATAGTGAATAATATTTGCGGCATACTGATTTAAGACAGAAGCAGAAGTCTGCAATATGCATTCAATGGAAATATTCAAGACGAAAGTACTGTAAAAAAAGCCCCGTTCAGATTACATGATTTATTTTTTTGATTTCTGCATGACATATGGTGTTGTGGGGATTCGTAAACATCAAATGGGTGTCTGGATGCAAGATTAAATGAATTCTTTTCATGTAGTGTGCAACAGTGTGCAAGTTTCGATTCACGCTTCACAATGTCGTATAAAGATTATTTTTCTTACCACATTGGCAGATTATTTAGCTTGTTTTAAAGAAATACTAATATATATATATATAT
>CAIGQW010028834.1:3112014-3163552 GCA_903798125.1 Danio choprae
GTCAGCTGGCATTTCTGTGTGGAGTTTGCATGTTCTCCCCGTGTTGGGGTGGGTTTCCTCCGGGTGCTCCGGTTTCCCCCACAAGTCCAAAGACATGCGGTACAGGTGAATTGGGTAAGCTAAATTGTCCGTAGTGTATGAGTGTGAATGAGTGTGTATGGATGTTTCCCAGAGATGGGTTGCAGCTGGAAGGGCATCCGCTGCGTAAAACATATGCTGGATAAGTTGGTGGTTCATTCCACTGTGGCGACCCCAGATTAATAAAGGGACTAAGCCGAAATGAAAATGAATGAATGAATTTAAGAATTTTTCGATATTTGGACTAGAAACAAGACAAAAACTCCAAGTAAGAAAAGCATTTTGACAATTTGCTTGACAAAAATTGAATGACAATTTAAATTTTTTGTGTGAACTTGCCCTTTAATAGCCACCATTTTGTCACAAGTTTCTGAATTCAACATATAGCCTTTTTATCTTTTGTCCTTTTTACACAGTGTGGGTCACCATACAGCAGCCGAGACATGGTAAATGAGCCTTTTACGAAACACAATGTCATTGAAGAACAAGGCTAAAGTGAGATATATTGAGTGAGTAATGCTGTGCTTTTACATGCTGCAGTGGTTCAGTTTAGCTGTCTCAATGTATTGAAAGCAAAGAGAAAAACAATTCAGCATAACTTTGCAGTTAGTCCAATTAGTTTAGCAGGAAGTTATCTAAATATCACCCAAATGGGAAGACATGCTACCAACTGCTGCTAAAAACATACACTAAGGTACAGTTATCACCTTGCACATTTTATATAACAGCTGAAATATGATAGCCCGCAGGATAGGTGTCTTCGTCAACAATTTACAGCTTTTATAATAACTACATAAACATCTAAGGTCCCAAACTTCCAGCCCCGTTTTAAAATATATTCTTACAGGAAAAATAACAAGCTGTGGCATAGATGTATCGCTGCTTGTGTAAATGTAAATAGTGCCATCACTTGACACATTTTCTTTTTTTAAATATTATCAGAGATCTAGCAGATATTGGTGATTATAAAAAGTGGAAACATCCATAGGTGCCTTATAATCAGTGTTGGAGATTTTAAATGATTTGCATGAGATGTACGGCTTGTGCAGAGGAAATATCGCTTATGGTCAAAGACTGGCGAAACCCTGAAGTATTGTTTCATTAATGCGTTTCAGATCATTTAGGGGCTCAAAGATGTTAAAACAGATGCATGATTGGTGGATCATTGTCCACCAGATGACATTTAGATGAGATTTTTTTTTTGCATAAGACATAGTTTTTATCTCTTGGATTAGTGTGTGCCAATTTGGGTACTGTATTTGATCAGGACTGTGTGATAGTGATGTGTTCAGTAGGCTATATATATATGTTGGGATATTATTGACTAGGGGTTTTATAGTTGTGTATTATAAATGTCTAAAGGTGCGGTTACATTAAACTTCAGTTCAGAGAAGATAATATTCTACATTCAACATTTGAAATTATTCCTACACGTCACTGCATTTTCCAGCTAAAATCAACAGCAGTGGCAATAAAACATCATTTATTTCAATTCACACGTTTTTTTGTTCATTTTACTTTATTTTATATCATGAGTGTATCATCAGGAGCCTTGGCTATTAATTTAGCTGTTTTTGTTTTGTTTTGTTTTGTTTTGACTTTAAAAGAGTCATTAGCCATTGGTACGGTGGCTGAGAGAGCTGAAATGTGCTGCAAGTAAAAAAAAAAAAAAAAAAACACATGCAAATATAAAAACACTAACAAACATTTTTTTTTATCAATCTAACAAGACATCCGCTCTCAGATTCTGATGAATTGCACAATTAATGTTACATAAAAGATATAAAAAATATATTTTATTGTTGTGTTAGCAAGGGTTAGTTTCAGCTACAACTGTGAGTTAGAGAAGGTTAGCTGTGAGCTCTTTAGGCCACCGTACTTTGATTTAAAATTCATTATTTAAAATCACCAGTGAACATAACCAGTGGTTTCAGTTTTAAAAAATCTGCTTCAATGTTATGCTGAAGAAAAAAAAAAGGCCTGAGGTAGAATAAACTGACACAATTTTCTATTTTGGTGAACTATCCCTTTCATACTTGTTTTTACACAAACCTTAAAAAGAATTTTTATTTTATTTTTGAAAATAGGCTTATTTTATAAGTCCCCTATTTAAACAGTGATTTTTACAACCAACCTCCATGTCTAGCAGGAGTATTGTTAGCTTAGCTTAGCATAGGTCACTGAATCAGAGTAGACCATTAGCATCTCACTCAAAAATGACAATGGTTTAGATCATTTAAAGTTTGACAATTCTGTAGTTACATTGTGTACTAAGACTGACAGAAAATAAAAAGTTGCTATTTTCTAGCCTGATATGGCTATGAACTATAATAATCAAGGGACTTTGCTGCCGCAGACTTAATATTACGCAGCAGCTGAAAATCGGCTAACTTCCAGCAATACAACGAACCTGACCACCTGCTTGCTCAAATAGGAAAATTAGCTCTTATTACTCTTTGGTCATTTTTGAGTGAGACGCTAATGGGCTAACTCAATTTAATGACGTATGCTAAGCTAAGCGTAAACGTAGGGGAGTTCTTGTGAGTCTCTTTTCAAAAAAGTGGACTGTTCATTTAAAGGAAAGATTTTAGTGAATTTGTTTAAACAATACAACATCACCCTTTCAACACCACTCACAAACCATTTTATATCCAAACTGCTGCAATATAAGATCAAACTGATTGTACTGTTAGCATCACACACTGGACATTTCCCTTTGAAAGTGGTTCAAAACTTGTAAGAACCAACACCAATATTTTTGCCAAAATATTACCACAGGCATGTTTTTCTAATGATCCTGGGCTGATTTACATGTATAAATTTGCATCATTTGTAATTTATTATACCACACATGCTGTGTCCATATTCATTGCAGTGACTGTAGTGTGGTTAGTGTGGCCGCACCTTAAGACTGAGGAAAAAGTTAAATACAAGTAACGTATGTTTTGATCTAAACATGTCCTCTGTTATGACGGACACACGAGGGCTTCACATCTTTCATCTCTGCAGAACACAATACACAGTGTTAGACTAATTGCCAGTGTCCACCGCTCGCGTGCTTACACACTTTACCAGACTTGCCAGAATGTGCAATAGTGTATAAATACTTGGCAGGCACATGGTGACATTACCTCTTAGTGTGTGGTATTAACGGCAGGACATTATACTAGTGCTAGTAACTTCTCTCTACTAGAACTTTGTCTCTCTGCGATCAGTTCAAGGCAAATGGAGTTATTTGTTATGCCTTTCTACTATGCAGCAGCTGTGGTCTAACGTT
The DNA here is from genome assembly GCA_903798125.1 of Danio choprae. Classification (NCBI taxonomy): domain Eukaryota; kingdom Metazoa; phylum Chordata; class Actinopteri; order Cypriniformes; family Danionidae; genus Danio; species Danio choprae. The sequence continues at coordinate 3,115,370 of CAIGQW010028834.1, forward strand.
CTGAATTTCACAATGCAGAGATGCTTATTCACCGATACTATGTTTTACCCATTTTGTGAATATATTTTATTAAGGATTAAGAAGTTAAGCGCTGCAACCCGGTTGAAAAGACAGGTTAGAGCTGGTATGATGCTGGTGTAGCTGGTGGACCAGCAAAGCGTTGCTCTTCACCAGCAAAAAAAAAAAAAAAAAAAAAAAAAGTACTATTTAACAATTGTGATCTGTCTAATGACACTAGCTGACTTAAGCCCGATTCAGACTACTTAATATCTGTTCATTTTTGGCAAGAATACATTGTTTTAGTCTGTATTGTGCATCATAGTGGACGACATCCAAAGCTACATCTGGGACATTTAACAATGTCCAGAAAGAAAGACTAGCATGCTAGCATGTCAAATCATTGAAACTGACCAATAGGGATATAGGTCATGGCATTGCAAATGGAGTTTCACATTTTTGCCTGGGGGAGGCCCCTACTGACAGGCCACATGCTTTTAACATTCAGTTTATGCCATATAGTCAAAATTTCTGTTATTTATAGCCTATATAATTTCTAAATTTAAAATACATTTATAATTACCTGTGACTGGTAGGCTACAAAGAGTGGAATAAAAATGTTTCTGTCCTAATGTAAAAGAGTCCAGTTTTTCTGATTTGCTTTAATAAACATTAGGAAAGGGTCAAAGTTAGTCCTCCACACTAAGAAACAATGAATATCCATTTTGTTTAAGCACATCTCTGCAGATTAAAGTGGGAACAGAATGAGATGATAATTCATTCACATGCAATACTGGTGAGTAACGAGAATAAAGCGTGTTGTTGAAAACATTAATTAAAAACCATTTTAAAACTATTTAAATAGTATATACAGTTTGTATACAGTATATATAAATTGTATCTAAGTTATATATCTAAACAGTATCTACATTTTCATGTCACATATCTGTACACTATACCATATAGTGATATCTTTAAAAAATATTGAAAAAGTCAATCAAAAATAATGTTCAATAAAAGTTAAATTCAACTTGAAAAACTACAGTTAACAAGGGGAGACTACAACTCCTAGTTTTTAATTTGACACTGCATCAAAGTACAGAAATATATAAGAATAACATTTTTATTCAACTTTTCTGAATGCCTTGGTTATGGATGTAACCCATATTCCCTGAAAGAGGGAACAGATACATTATGTTATGATGACATATTGGGATTCAGCTAAGGAGACCAATCATTCAGAAACAGCCAAATGAAAATTGATGAGTATAGTCTGCATATGAAGCCTAACCTTGCAGAACAGCTGCGGAGCCCACATACTACCCATAGTTGAGAAACTGTGGCAACACGCATATGGGCTGACCCTATTGGGAAAATCACTACATAAATGACCCAAAAGGACAAAGGTTCTGTCGAGGAGGAAACAGATTTACAGAGTGGGGATCCGTTCAGAAGAGAAAAATATAACTGCTAGATCATAGGGAACCACATATAAAAGCACCAATGACTGGGAATACTAAACAAGTACTGGGCCAAACGTCAGATTCCTACATGGAGTATGATATTGGAGCAATGGAGAAACTTCCTGGGGTTCATCATCCAGGGAACTTACTAGCAGAGCAGTAATAAGTGCACGGGTAAGGGGGAAATGGTGCAGCAAGCATGACTCCAAGCCTGTTTCTGTCATATTTTCTGCTGTTGTTTTGGAGTTCATGGGAAGAAACTCCACTCAAGGAAGGCTCCACTCAAAGACTGTAGAACACAGGTGTCAAACTCAGTTCCTGGGGGCCACAGCTCTGCACAGTTTAGTTTCAACCCTAATTAAACAAACCAAAGTAATTGAGTCCTTCAGGCTTGTTTGAAACCTACAGGTAAACGTGTTGGACCAGGGTTGGAACTAAACTGTGCAGGGCTGCGGCCCTCCAGGAACTGAGTTTGACACCTCTGCTGTAGAACCTGAGAAAAGAGATGTTCTGCACAAGGGCAAGCTAGGTTGAGGGTCCTTTCTTATGCCCACCTCCTGTAGAGGGGCAAGGGCTCCAACCACACCCTTCGTGAAGACACGCAGAGACATGGAGAACCTGAAGGGGAAGACCTTATACTAGTATGCTCAATCATTGAACGCAAACTGAGGAAACAATCTGTGTCAAGATGAGTTTGAGACATGGAAGTATGCCTCCTTTAGCTTAATAGCTGCCAACCATTACAAAGGATGGATGCATTAATGAATCCCTTTCTGAATGAGCCTTTTGAAAGCCATCCTGTAAAGGGAGTGGTTCAAAATGTGCAGATCCAGGATTGATCCTAATCCACGGCTCTTTTGGGTACAATGAAACACGTACTGTAAAACCCACACTTAATCTCATTGCATGCTTCTTGCCATGTCCAATTCCAACATTACACCATTTCAGTTGGCCTGGTTCATTGAGAGGAGGTGTATTCACCTTCAGCCCAATCACCACAGCTGACTGGGAAAACACGGTGATCAAATCCCACTCAAGATCAGCATTCACAGGCAGCCCAGATGGAGGATGCATCATCAGAAGATGGCAGTTTGCCCTCCAAGGCAGAAACAGACATCTGTTCCTTCATGTCATCGAATGAGAATGCATCCATGTTTGGGGGATGCTGAGGGTGAATAAGAGATCTGTGGAGGTTTACCCGACAGAACAGTTCCCACTATGATCACTAGATCATCTGGAGTACTTACTGAGGTGGCTCTCTCTGAGGAGGGCTTTTGGGTAGTAACAAAGAGGCTCACACATGGAGAAGTGCAAGCATTGATCTTAGCGTGGCCATAGACATTATTGTTATTATTATTATTTTATTGAAGGTGCTCTATGTGTTATCACCAATTGTGGTATATCTAACAGCACTAATAACGATATTTAATTATGTAAATGTTACAACAATGATGATTGGTCTGAGGTTTTTCTTGTTTATGATGCAACAAAGTATTAGTCAAAATTGCACCGACAAAATCTGACACAATAGCTATCATAACAGAAAAAAAAAAAATAAATAAATAAAAAATAAAAAAATAAAAATAAAATATATATATATATATATATATATATATATATAGCATAGTCTGAATTTGGTGTAGCCAACAAAAAAGTCTTTAGACTTGGATCTATCTGATGTGGCTCAACCATGCTCAGATTCAAAGAGATAAAAATATAAAAATTAAATCAATATGTTAAGAAGGGACACTAGGGGCATATAAAACACAACATGCTGGTGACCAGCAGCACTGCTCTTTTCAACATGGTCGCAGTTTTATTCACCACTTCCCCATAGAGGATATTTATAGCATATAAAAGCATTTGTGAACAGATACTGTATATACAGTGAAGTCGCATTGCAGACAGATTATTTCAAAGAAATGCGCTGCCACTTTCAGTTCACTGATGTACTGCAGGGAAGCCCTTTAACAGGTTTGGTTAGTTTCCGATTCTCCTCTTTGAGGGTCAGTTTCTCCACAATGCAAAGATGGCTATTGTTCTATGAACAATACTGTTATTTCTTTTACTGAAAAAAAATGTGAATATTATAAACAGCTGTTTAAAAAAAACATTGAGACATTTAAGAGGTTAACCTGGTGCTTTTGTTATAGAGGTGTGTTGGATTTATATAGACACTGATTGGTTTACCAGGACAATCTACATACTTTCACACAGAGTGTATATAGGCCTCACTGTCTGCGCTCCAAATATCTTAAAGGAACACCACTTTTTTTAAAAATAGGCTCATTTTACAACTTTCCTAGTTAAACAGTCGAGTTTAACCATTTTTTAATCCACTCAGCCGAGTAGCATAGATCATTGAATCAAATTAGTCCATTAGCATCTCACACAAAAATGACTAAATAGTTTACAGAATAGTCAGAAGAGGAAAATTATCTAGTTACATTGTGTACTCTATGGTCATTTTTAAGTGTGTTGATAATGGTCTAATGTGATTCAATGATTTATGCTAAGCTAAGCTAAAAGTGCCCTCGCCAGAGATCAGCTGAATGGATTAAAACTGAAATTTTAAACTAGGGGATTTGTAAAATGAACCTATCATCAAAAAGTGGGGTGTTCTTTTAAGATATTTTAATTGCTTATAACTACAGAATTAAAAATAAAATCATATCCTACATCAATTGTTTTTTCCCTTTTCATTTGCGAGTCATCTCTCCTATTTAAGGCTTCTCTGTGAAAGGCAGTGCGGATTCAGTACAGATGTTTCGCTGCCTGTTCAGCAATAACCTGAAGGGTTTCATTAAATGATCACAGGCACAATTCGGCATCCTCACTTTGGTGAAAAGAATTATTCTTGCTCTGAATAATGGCAGGATGTCGAGGTCTGTCTGTATTGCTCTGCTGACTTTTCTGAGCATGAGGTGGGATTTCAGGCAGTTTTGCTGTGTTTTCAGTTTTTTATTCTCAAAGGTTTACTATAAGCTCAGTATGAAAAAACTTTGGTTTTAGTTTCTCATGGCTTTTTGACTAGTTTTTTTTTTTTTTTTTCCCAGCACATCTGATGTATGTTGTTTGAATAAGTGAGACCTCTCATAAATGGGCTATAACAGTGGTTTGGCTTCAAACTTGTTTTGAATCATTAAATATATCAATAATGAGGATGAATCTAATGCCAAATATACGTTATTTATTTAAAAAGAATTACATATATTGATAAATGAATATATGCCTAATTTAATTTTTTTTTTTTGCTCTAATCCATGTTTATTTGAACTTTGTCAAGATTATTTTATAAAGCTATGACAGCATGCGGAATCGTAAAAAAAATGAATGTATGATTTGATGTTTCATTGCTGTTGGTTGTTTTGGCATTTTACAAATAGTTTGGTATTTGTACAATTCATTTGCTTTTTTATTTCTAATTTATTGAGTCATATTCATATCTCTAAATATGAAATGTTGAGGGTTTTGTTTTTTTGCAGATGAGGATTCTACAAAAAGTTTGGTCCTTCTCTGCTTTAGTTTTGCTTCAGTATTTTGCCTAATTTCAGATTTGATCAATCTGCCTCTTTGAATAAATGAATATTAAGTATGATCATTTGTTGTACATAGAACTCCTATTAAACTTTTTGATGAAAAGAAAGAATGCTGTGTTCCTCGTTTTCATTGTTGTAAATATGAATTATTGGCTGATATTCTAGTTCAGGAAAGTTCAATCTTTTTGAAATGTGATAATCTATTATCATTATGCAGTAATGTAATTATTTAAACTGCACTTTGCTTTGTTTGCTTAAATGTACTTGTATTTATTTTAGAAAACATTGGGTTCTTTTAACATTTATTATTATTGAATGATTTACTATTTGGAAAATATTTAGTTTTTGGTTTCTGCTCATTACAGAACAGTGCAGTATTTTTATTCATCTACATTAATACAATTTTGGATTTTAAATATATTTAATCTTTAAATAAAAATTATGTTTTTCCATTATGTTGTAAATATTATTACATTACATTTCTATGCAGGTTTTATTTGTTTACTTTTTTGGTTGTTTATTTATCATAATAAATTTTTTTTCACCTTCTATTTTATTTTATTAAACTAAATAAGAGTCTTTCTCTAGTCTCCAGTATAAAAACTCTTAATCCCTAATTTTTAAATACCAGGCATTGTTTTTGTTAAAAACAATGTCAGATTACTTTATTATTATTATTAATTTTAATTATATGTTAAGATGAATGTCAAAAAGTCAACATATACCACAAAACTGTGTATAGTTTTCTAACTATTTCTGAAGTGAAGATTAAAAAAGCAAGCCACCATTTTAAACCAGAGTGAATGGTTGACATTTTCCTATGATTTAGCTTCAGAAAGGCACTTCCTATTCTTCTCGAAATACTTGGAAAAATTGTTCATGATGATGGTGATGGGTAAAGAAATCACGAGTAACCCGCAGAGAATGCAAAGTGTGGCTACAATCCTCCCAGCCACTGTCAGTGGATAAACATCTCCATAACCCACCGTCGTCATGGAAATAATGCCCCACCACCAGCAAACAGGAATGGAGGATAGCCTGGACGAAGCTTCTTCCTTCTCCGTGTAGTAGATAAAAGTTGAGAAGAAGGAGATCCCGACGGTAATGAAAAGAACAAGCAGACCCACCTCACACTGGCAGTTCATCAGCGTCTCCCCAAAAGCTCTCATTCCCTCAGAATGCCTTGCTAGCTTTAGGACCCTGAAGGCCCTCATCAGCCGCAGAACCTGAACCACCCTGCCCATGTTTACCAGGCTTTGGTTTTCCTCCTTGTCTTCTTCATCCAAACCTTCAACAGCTAATGTAATGTAGAAAGGCAAGATGGAAGCAACGTCGATCATATTCAGAGGGTTTCCCAAAAACCTCAATGGCCGAGGAGCAGCGATGACCCTCAAGAAGAACTCAACTGAGAAGAAGACAATACAGAGGAGCTCCACAGAGTCCAGGACTGAATGCTCACCATCGTTCTGGTATCTGAATTCAGGCAAGCTGTGGACACACATGGCCACGATGGAGATCAAAATCACCAGCACAGAAAGTGCAGCCACACCTCGGGAACATCTGGAGTGTTGAGGATCTTCAAGAGTTTGCCACATCAGCTTTCGAACATCTGAGCACCACGTGCCTTCATTTTTCCACAAATCCTCGCTTGCAACCGAAATCTCTCCAGATGATGCATCCTTACTGCACCGTCCACTTGAATTCAGCTCTCGTTCATCTTTACGCTCAAGGAACCATTCCAGACAACAGGCGTCCAGATCCAGCTCACAGAGACCCCAGTATTCGATCTCCTGGCTGAAGCAGAACACGCACAGTTCCTCCAGAGCGTGAAAGTGTCCGGTGCGGTAGAAGTTCAGGACGCAGTGGAAGACTTGCGGGCTCCTGTCGAAGTAGTATTCCCGTTCTGCCGGGCTGTAGTCATCGCAGAGCTCCAAGATGGCAGCGTCGCTGCGGCACTGGATTAGCTGAGCCACGCGAGTGTGGGGGAAGCGGAGGAGAATGCAGCGCTCCACCTTGTGCTGGATGCCTCCAACGTTCAGATTTACAAGATCCTCCTCCATTCCTTGATGGTGGAGAACTTGGCCGTACACCATGATGGTGCGTTTTCATCGAATTTGGAGGTCTTGCCTGGGATGAGCTTGCATTTTTCCCTTAAAGAGTAGAAATTTGGAGGTTAGCTACATAAGTAAATTGGTCAATCAATTTGTTTAGTTAATCAACTTTACAAAAACTACTCTATTAAAGCACCCATCCCAATAAATCGAAATGAAATCACAATCAATATTGAGTAAAATCTGTAATTGCTGTGCACATCACAAAAGAAGATAGTTTGAAGAATGTTGGAAACCAGTAGCCACTGACAGCCACAGTGGGGGCTATGGAAGTTGGTGGCTGCCGGATTCCAACATTCTTCAAAATATCTTCTATTGAGGTCAACAGACAAGGGAAACTAAAATAGGAAATTCTGTCATAATTTACTCACTTGTTCAAACCAGATTTATTTATGTTGAGCAACATAAGATGATATATTGAACAATGTTGGAAACCTGTAACCATTGACTTTCACAAAATTAGTTTTTCCTAATATGACAGTAAGGTTTACAGGTTTCCAACGTTCTTCAATATATTTTCTTTTGTGCTCAACAGAACAAAAACAAACTTAAACTGGTTTAGAACAAGTAAAAGGTGAGTATACTGTATGATGGAAGAATTTTCCTTTTTGGGTGAACTATCCCTTTGAGATAAATAAATAAAGGCACCTTTTAAATAATTTGCTTGTGGCTTTTCAGTAGTTAAACCAAAGCAGAAATAATGAATGAAACAGCAAAGAATGTAAACAAATTCCATACAAAAAAGACTTGATAATAAACAAAAACTAAAGTATAAAAGACTATATAAACTATGTAAAACAGAACAACTTAAAAATGCAATGATGAGAGAAATCTGTTCATTATGTAGGCTATATATTAGTGTATGCTTATTTACATTCAATAGTTAATCTAACAGCTACAAAATATGACATTAATGTTATTATTTGCTAAAAAATAAATACAAATAAAATAGCACTAATCTGCCTTTTAGATGAAACTGGAATTATAGACATGATAGAAATACATGCAATATAGACATACAAAAAAACATGCAAATTACACCAACATACATGACATTAATAATGTCACATTATAGTTAATATTTGGATTTCACATATAAAATGTGATATGTAACACTGTATATTTCAGCGTATTGCAAAAATGACCATTTACATTTTTGTTTAACCATTGGAAGTACATATACGATTGAATACATTGTATAGCCATTTTTTTTTTTACAAATATATAAAATTATAGCTTATATATTTAAACATATATACATATATAGCTACATATCTGTAATTTCAATGGTTAAAAATAAGTAAAATGCAATTTGTGAAATATTTTTAAATATATGTTGACATTTTAGATTTGTGAAATCCCAATATGAGCTTGTATTTCATACATGTAAATTGCATATATTTCTATATGGGATTATGACTCAAAACTTGCTATTGAGAAACAGTCTAAATATATACTTACAGTTACTGAAATATCACCGTTATCTTATTACTCATAACTAATTAATCATCAAACAGAACTGTCAAAAGAGAGCTAACTTGTTGTGAATGTAAGATCAAAAGATCACATACCCACGCGTCCTCAGCCCTTTCCACACGTCTGTTTTAACAAACACAAAAGAAACGTTCACTTAATCAATAATACATGATCACTATGGGCACAGAGTCAGGTAAACCCTCAATTCCACACCTAGTTGGTTGGACGGAGCAGTTGGACCTGCTCACCTGTGGGCAATTTTGCGCAATTAGACGGAACGAGCATGCGCACTAATCACCTGGGTCGGAGCTCTCGCGTTTGTGTAGAAGACATAATATTGACGGTTTCTATGCACTTAAAAAATCCAAGAATGGGGTGCTTTGAAACAGGGTATGTTTAGGGATGTTTAAATATGAGTGTGTGTATCACGAGGTGTGTTGATTTGTTGTTGTTTTTTTATGTTTGTAGAGCTTTATGGCTTATGACCACACTAATAAGCATGTTTGCGGATGCCTTTGGAGGTAAGCCATGCTATCAGTGTAAAGTAGTTTGTGTCAGGTCTGTGTAATAACTTAATGGATGCATTTCTTTGATTGCAGAAGAAATTCAAGCTGAATGTCTTGGAAACCGGGTGCAGTTTACCCTCCCTGGTTCTTTGAGCCTTCTTGAGGTTTATGCAGTCAGTAAGTTGATTGACCTTTTGCCTGCGTGCCAGTGAGTTTAATACACCCAGCACTCAATTCAGACCTCCTCTGGACGTTTCAGATAACACCCAGACAGTCCTTCTCACGCCTTTCCTGGCGGCTCAGTGTGGATACACACAGAAATCTGATCCCTGGGGCAATATGATAGTGTCAGCTTCCCTACAGAGCTGTTTCGCAGAGAAACAGGTTGTGTCTTTATACATTTTAAGCATTTACCAAGTTCTAGTTCTAAAGCTATGGTTTATATGTAAATATGAAGGTAGAAAGAGTGGGTGTTTAAGAAGAAAATATATATTTTTTAAATTTCTAATTACACTTACCCAGACATTTTTATGCATTTTTGTAGGGTGACAAGGAAATTAACGTAGCTATGCAGTTTAAACTGTACAAATTCTCTACGCTGTCTGAGAAAGTCTATGACGTGTTCAAATCCTGCAGTTACACCATGACTTCACGTGAGATTCTGTGTGATACCAACTTCATGGAGGCAAGGAAACTCTTTATTTACTTTAACTTTGCTACATTTTTGGATCTTACAGTGCTTATGTGGTCAGTGTGCATTAAAGGGATAGTTCACCCAAAACTGAAAATTGTCATCATTTACTGTCACTTGTTCCAAACCTGTCTGAGTTTCTTTATTCTGTTGAACACGCAGGAAGATATTTAGAAGAAAGCTGGAAACCTGTGATCATTGACTTCCATCGTATTTGTTTTTCCTACTATGGATGTCAGTGGTTACCAGTTTTCAGCTTTCTTCAAAATATTTATTTTGTGTTCAACAGAATAAAGAAACTCATAAAGGTTTGGAACCACATTAGTGTGAAAAAAAAAATCATTTTTGGGTGAACTATCCCTTTAAATTTGACCAATGGCAGCTTTATGGCATCTATGCTACGTTCCATACAGGCAGAGGTATGGAATTCAGCAGTGAAATGTCCCACTTCCGACCTCAATGCATTCTAATCCATTGCATGTCACATTTCACCACGTGAGATGTGAATGTTTTATAACATTTCATATTATTGTGTTAATTATGACTAACAAAAAAAAGTAGCAAATGATAACTGCCCTTTTTTAATACAGCTAATGTGAAACAAAGCTAACTGTATATTTCTCTATAAAGGCATACCCTTTATGCCTTTTTATAGGCATACCCTTTATTAGTAGGGTTCACGCTCATTTTGGGTTGTAAACATACTTGAAAGTTTATTTATGCATTTTGCATAAGGTAGCTCCATGCTAATCTTGCTTTAGCAGAACTAACCATTGATCTCAAATGACGCATCTCATGATCTTTTATCAGTTCACAGGTCAGGTGTCCAACTTCTAGCAGCTTTCTAGACATTATTTCCAAGAACAAAGTACAAAAACTCCAGATTCTGTGTTGTTTGAAATGTGGCATTGGTTCTTGGAGGGCAACATTGCTGCAGTGTTTAGCCTCAACCTTAATTGAATGCACCGCAACCAGCTAATGAAGTCTTTTGGGCTTATCCCAAATTAGACTCTTCCACTGCACATCTGAATCCTAATCCAATGTCTTAAAATATCTTGTATCTTATATCTTTCTTTTTTTTGCTTTTTTTTTTTTTTTTTTGTATCCCCCAATTCTGTGTTTTACTCCTGAGAGCTGAGCTAAGAAAAACTACCACAAAGCTAAACTTTTTTTGTGTGTGTAAATTTGACCAACTTTTTCCAACTTTGATGTAATTTGCAATAAGTCACGTACACTAAAAAAAAAAAAAAATGGGTGCCACATGACTGTGTTGAGATTGATAGCTGGTGATTTTTAAGAATAATATTACTTGAGTATACATGTAAAATATTCTGTCACACATTTAATAAAAGTCACTACTGCAGCACAGTTCCATCAGTAATTCTGTAAAAGGGTTTGTGCTACCTGCTATGGCTTGAAGTACAAAAACTTATTAAATGCATTTTTACCTATTACAGAATACCAGTTTGTTATGCCTCCCTGCCTTTGCATGCTTATGTTCTGTCAGGTATCCGTAAGGAATGCAATACCAGATGTGAAGGCTGCACCAGTAAAACAGTGGGCAAGTATAAACTCTCTCTTATTTTGTTTAAAACTGCACCCTTACAAAGAGAATATGAAAAGCAATACAGAGTAAACAGAGTAAACTGCCAATTATACTGCAATTCTCCATCCACACATTCAACTTAATGGTCATATGAGTTGAGCGATGACACAATGAACGATACAAAATAGTCCACTCCAGAAGATCAGCCAGAAAGCGACTGTGGATAGCAGTGTCTCTATTTTCAAATGTTTGCATTTTAGTCTATCTATACTGAAACAGAAAACTTTCAAACTGATACAGGGTCTTTTGTGTTTTCAAAATGCTTCGTTTTTACAGGTGTAAGGATGCCAGACAGATTAAATAGAAGCACTTGTTAATTCAATGCATTTTTTATTTATTTATTTATTTATTTATTTTTGCAATTCAACATGCTTTTTATTTCAAAGATATTTGGTATTAATTTATTTTCATATATGTGTTCTTCTTTTTGTACACACCAAATCAAATATGCTGTGTCTTTGTAACAGTCCATAGATATGCCTAACTTGCAACTCTGGAGGATTATACTGTTCACCCCTGAAGAGCAGGCTTTTGATAAACAGACCATCGAACAGAAGGGGTACAGTCTTTACAGTTCTCCAACACGACTGGTCATGCGAAGTCCTTACAACATGGCTGAAACCTATGCCCAACATGTAAGAACTGTATTGTGTACCAGAAGATATGAGGCATTTGTTTCTCTGTAAAGCCTGAAGTGCTGCATCTACCCTTGTCAGGTTGACGATGTTGATATGATGGTGTTCAAATCGGTTGTCTTGTTCCGAGATCGCTGGATGATGACTATAGTGGAGTCTGCAGCTGCTTGTCCAACAAGTGAGATTTCATTCATATGCTTTTGTTTTATTTTGATTATTTAGCCACTTTGGTGTCCCATGACGCTGTGTAGTCCTGGGGTCCATTTTTCATATTTTGATGACTCTGTTAGCTGGATTTGACTGTTGAATATTTGATGCTATCCAGGGTAGTTTGTTCTTCAAAACTCATCCAGGAGTTCTAGAGAAGCTCAAACCTTCTCTATAGCAGCTTATTTCATATTAACTGAATTAGAGGTGATACTAAAAGTATGTACCAACTGCTAATATTTTCTTACAAGAGTACTGCATATTTTGGGGAAAATGTTGTAAAATCATATTTAAAAAATAATGTTAAACTGTTATGTGATTTACACTCATAAATATAGGTACAAAAACATGGGGGTGGTTCCTTTACAAGGGGTTCAAATAAAACCCCTTTTTAGTGACTTGTATGTACACTTTAGGTATCAGTATATACTTTTAATATGCCAATATGGACCTTTTGGACGCAAACATTGAAAAGTTACTGCCCCAGCTTTAGTATAATTTCTGAGAGTGTATGATAATAGACATAGGAAATATTCTTAATGAGAGAGAATTATTCCTTAACAACGTGCAGAATTTTGATTCAGAAATAATTAAAACAGCCAGATATCCCTTATGCCGCAGAGTTAAAAAAAACTTGAATACTGTCACAGGAATTCTGCCTTAAAAGGTAAAACTAAATTAATTGCTGAATACAATACTGAATACAGAAAGTGTATCATTTAACAAACTGTTTAATGTACTATTTATTTATTTATTTATTTATTTATTTATTTATTGTCATTTTGCTCGCATGACTGATAATTGAATTCATTAGATGTCATTAGACTGCTGTCTGTTCATCAGTCCATTGCCACTGAGCAACTACTATCTTTTTAAAATTTCTCTAAGAGCTCTATTTCAGTCACGTGATTTTCTGCTAGCGTTCTGATTGAAGGATCTCAAAAAAATTGGCATTGACTGATCTAACGGATGCAGATACAGTTTTGTTTCCATATTCTCAATGGGAAATTTTCTGCAACATTGCTCTAAAAGTTGTACTGTGTATCATCACCTTTACGTTTAAGCAAGCTATGAAGAATAGACCCCCCAAGTCCTGTTCAACTCTGATTAAATTTCAGGTGGAGCTTCTTTTGAGGGTGACACGATTTCTTGGCGCCTTCCTCTGCGCATAACTCCATTGGTGTCCTCTGAAGTTGAAATCCTGGAGGTGCACATGGGTGTTAATGGCAGAAGGCTCAGACCCGATGAAATGGCCAGCCGCAACTATAACATGAGATTAACAGAATCCCATGTAGTTGTTGAGATTCCCATTGGGGCTCCTGACGGATATTTCAAGGTTGGGTTTTCGAACTTGTCCTTTTTGTGTTTGGTTTGAATATATTGACTAACACGTGTTTTAATTACAGAGCCATACCTTTAAGGACCAGTATCATATCAGTTACACCATAGAGCCCATGCTTGAGTTACTGTGGCGGGAGGGTGTTGATAAGACCACTTATAGAGTCTTGTTCCCCATCACCACCCCTTTGACACCATGGCCACCTAAAATCGCAGACAGTGAGTGTTGTATTTTGGCCAGAACAGCTTGTTTTACTTTATTTTTCAGTATGCTTGTTTTTATGTGATCAGAAACTGAACCCGATCAGAAGATGTTTGATGTATTTCTGGGGTACTTCCTACCTGATGTGGAGCTGCTGAGTGTCACCGTTGGCTCTGAATTGATCACTGTTCCAGAGCTCATTTTTAAAGGAATTGTCCTACAAGAGCACAGCTTCCCCAATGATACCAAGGCCTTTTCTCTCCAGATTCCTTTCTCTGAACCACATGTCCAAATAAAGGTACGCGTTTCAGTTTTGTTTAGGAAGTTGTTGTTTTTTTTTTTTTATTATTTTTTTTATTTATTTTTTACAGCTTATTTGATTTGGCTTAGCTTAATATGATTGTTTCTTTAATGCAGAAAGTTCACCTTGATAAAACAACCTACACTCTTCCTGTTGTCTTTGGATTCACTGTCTTGCCTGATCATTCATCATTTTCACACTCGACAGAACTAGAAACTTCCGTAACTGACATTGGTAAGACCTCTTGACTAATGTGAGAACTATAGAGATGTGACTAGTCTTGCTCCTGGAGATCTTCCTTTGTGCCAAGGGGTCAAATTTTGGCTGGTTGGCATAATCCATATACTGCAGTTATGCATGTCACATTTCAGGATAGTTGCTAGTGAAGGGTTTAAGGATAGTTCACCCACAAATAAAAATGTTCTCGCAATTTACTCACCATCAAGTGGTTCTTTTTTGTTTTGTTCTTCTGTTGAACACAAAAAATATTTTAAAGAAAGTTGAAATTTACTCTACTTCTTCAATGACTTCTTCAACTACTTTTACTTACTTCTGCAGTACTTCCAAAAGCAGAGGGAAGCTGTCATCAGGACCACTTCGACATACATGTTACTTTTGGAAGTGTTCCTAGTTCAGAGTTAAAGATCAAACTGGGACAAACAGAACTCAATGATGAGATTTTGCAGCAGTTTGAACACCATTCAAATGGAACCCATCTGACTGTTGTTGTGCCGTTCCTGTCCCCAGTTGTGGCTCTAGAGGTATTCTTCTGATTTTCTAGGTTGCACTGGTAATGCTTACTACAGTGCAGTTTACAGGTCTCAAGAAATGTGAGTGGGTATAAAAAGGATATCACACAGATGAATGAATCAGTATTTTTAATCTAAGGCCTCAGGTTAATTTAAACCAGGGGTACCCAATCCTGTTCCTGGAGATCTACCTTTCTGCAGAGTTCAGCTCCAACCCTGATCAAACACAACTAAACCAACTAATACAATTTGTACTTGGTAATTAAAGACAGGTGTGTTTGTTCAAGGTTGCAGCTAAACTCTGCAGGAAGGTAGATCACCAGGAACAGGATTGGGCACCCCTGATTTAAACCCAGTTGTTGGTTCTTTTTTTTCTTCTGTGCAGCACATACATGCAGATTTGTTTCCTATAAATGTTTGTCTTAAGACTTTTTTTATTTTATACTTTCTTTTTTTCAAGTCAGTTCATTTGACTGGAATCGAAGGAAGAATTGATGTGAAAATGTACAATTCCTTGAATAACTGGAAATTTAATGATGTCTCCCTTACATGCACCTTTTTGGTAAAATTATCAGGTTGGTTCTTATCTTGCCTGACATCCCTGATGATTTCTTGTTGCTAATTTGCATTAATGAGTTTCTTTTTTGATGTTTTACCAGAGTGTTTTTCTAATGGAACGGTTACTGTGGTGCTTCCCAAACTGGAATCGGTACAGCATCTTCCCGGTGAGCTCTCTTTAAGAGACCCCGCTTGCAAACCCTACTACAATGAAAACCACTTTGCTTATTTTCGCTTTGATGTCACCAGTTGTGGAACCACGCGAAAGGTACATTTAGGCGACTTGTGTCAAGTATTTGCACAGCTGTGGTTACTAACTCTGTCTTATTCAGTTTGTTGAGGACACCATGATATATGAGAATGAAGTCACCTGGAAGACTGATCCTGTGCCTCAGACTTCTGAATTAGAACCTGAGCAGCTATACAGGTTAGGAGCTTGAATTTAAGTTTCATTTATTTACAAAAGGCATTAAAAAAGAATGCTGAGATCCCACATGATTTGAGCGTATTTACAATCAATGTTTAAAACCCTTTGTGAAGGAGATGAGTTTTTCTTTTCTGCAGAGTCGATCAGGTTGTTGATTGTAGTCTGTGGAATGTTGGTCCGCTCCACTTCAATGACTGTGCGAAGTTACTGGATATTGGCAGGAACTGGATCACGTTGTTGTATATATCAAACCAAAGCATCCCAAACACGCTCAATGGTTATCATGTCCAGTGAGTGTGCTGGCCATGAAAGAACTGGGATATTTTCAGCTTCCAGGAATTGTGTACCAATCCTTGCAACAAGGGGCTGTGCATTATCATGCTGCTACCTTGGGGGCCTGAGGATCTTATTGCAGTATCTCTGTGCATTAAAAATGCTATCAATAACATGCAGCTGTATTCGTTGTCCATAACATACGCCTGCCAATAACATAACCCCACCGCCACCATGTGCAACTCTATTCACAATGTTGACATCAGTAAACCGCTCAACCCACATGACGTCATGCATGCTGTCCACCTTGTACAGTAAAAACTGGGGTCCATCTTTTTAGAGAACAACTCTCCAATGTGCCAGACGCCATCAAATGTGAGCATTTGCCCACACAAGTCAGTAACAATGATAACCTGCAGTCAGGTCAAGACCCCAATGAGGATGAGGAGCATGCAGATGAGCTTCTCTGTGA
Source organism: Danio choprae (assembly GCA_903798125.1). Classification (NCBI taxonomy): domain Eukaryota; kingdom Metazoa; phylum Chordata; class Actinopteri; order Cypriniformes; family Danionidae; genus Danio; species Danio choprae. The sequence goes on from CAIGQW010028834.1 coordinate 3,131,921, forward strand.
CTGTTTCTGAATTTGTGCAGAAATTGGGTGGCTGTTCTGAGATGATCTTGGAGGTGAAGATGCTGGATGTGAAGGTCCTGGGCTGGTGTGGTTACACATGGTTTGCGGTTGTAAGGCCGGTTGGATGTACTGCTAAATTCTCTTAAACTCTTATGGTAGAGAAATTAACATTCAATTCATAGGCAACAGCTCTAGTCAGCATGTCAACTGCAGACTCCTTCAAAACTTGACATCCAGCAACATCGCACGGCTATTGATGAACAGTGGACCCTCTGGCTCCTTTGATAGACCGTACATTTTTTTTCTTAGATAATAGTGTCAAGCACAAATTCGTATCCTCAAGTGCTACGGAATAATTTCAAACCAGAATAGAATCATACCGGTATTTTCCTTCTATGTTCTCCCACAGCAGAATTTCGGCAATTTACTGGTAATGTTTCTACAACTCATTCCGGAAAATTACAGTAGAAACTTTCTGGTATTTTCTCTTCTTTTTTTTTTTCTTTTTTTAAGGGCCAGTTCACACATGATCCCTTCATAACAATTTGCTGTAGATTTTCCAGGACAGTCTGTATGGGTGAAAGGGGATAGAGATTCCAGATGTACAATACACAATAGCTGTTTCACAAAGTAATATACTGTTCACGCACAGATGAATTCCTGAGATTAACTAGTAATGTTACTATAACTCATTCCGGAAAAATTGCCCGAATTTATTTTCCAGTATTTTTAAAAGGGCCTGTACGCACATGATCCCTTTTATGGAAATTTGAAGATAGTTTTTCAGAAATGTCTGTTTGTGTGAGAGGGTCAATTGAGCACTTGTATGCTGATGTAGAACAATCCCAGAAATGCTAATGAAGTGTTACTGTTTCTTAAACAGGTTTGTAGTGTCGTGCGTTTATGTTGCAAACGCTACAGAGAGTATGATCTTCCATGCTGTTTCATACTTTAAAGAGCCTCATGCAGATGTGGGGAAAGGTGAACTATCTGTTAGCCTCAAGCTTTCTCAGGGTATGTACTCCTACTTTTAGTTTTCTCTTAACAGCAAAGCAGTTTTATTTGTGCCATATTTAATTTGATGTACTTTTAAATGAAATGGTATTAATTTAGACTATTTAAATAAATTTTAATGACTCCAAAAATACATGAATAACAGAAATTTACCAGTATGTTTTCTGGTAAAAATGAACCCTTATTTACAAGTGGTATAGACAGATGGCGTTGATTGATTGACAGTACAAAGAAGAAAAAAAAATGCAAGTAAATGCTTTATTATTATTATTATTATTATTATTATTATTATTATTATTATTATTATTATTATTATTATTATCAAACTGTGTAATTGTGATTTATGGGTATTTTAATTTATTTGTAGCTTTGGATCTGTGACTCCTTTTGGATATTGAAAATTTAACTCTGCAGTTTAATTTATTTTAATTGACATCTTTTGTCGTTTAAACAGACATAATGTCATATAAGAAAATTATATAGAAATGCATCTGTACAAGTACTACTGGCAACTTGCTACCAAACTTTTCTACTGTGAATTTACATGACCAACCACCACAAAATAATAATCACTGTTAAATTGATTTAAAAATTTGTAGGAGCTGAGATCAAGATCCCATAATGTAATTTGTGTAAATAAACAGAAAACACCCATGAATTGCAAGCTACAGGCATCTGTTTAACTATTATTTTTATTATTATTATTTAAGTGTAGATTAGGACAAACCTGCCAGCATAATAAATTTTATAATTTGAGGAAAAAATTTTTTTATATATATATATATATATAATTTTTTTTTTTACCTGCAAGATATGGTCTACAAGCTCTTCTATCATGATGGCGACTACCCACTTTTAAAGTTTCTGAAGCAGCCTCTGTATTTCGAGGTGGGTATGGATCACTCCAGGGACTCTAAGATGGCAGTAGGCCTGGATAACTGTTGGGCAACACTCACCAAGGACAAAGAGTCCAAACCTCGATGGGATTTAATAGTGGACGGGTATGCTTAATCAATTTTTTGTGGAGCGTGTACACTTGATGAGGTTTCAACTTTTTTTTTTATTTTTTATTTTTTATTTTTTTTTTTTTAATTCAGATGTCCTAAAGGACCAGAGCAGACCAAAATCCGTCCTGTAATCGCAGATGACCGAGTAAACATCCCGGATCACTTCAAAAGATTTGAGGTTAAAATGTTTGATTTCACAGAGACCGATAGGAGCTCTACAAATGATGCTGCCACCATGATGAGACGGGTAAGTTGTTTACAGAATTGATGAAGGTGACATTGGATGCTCATTTAAGTTGTGGTTATTCTTTAGGGTCTTAATGAAAGTATATCTTTGGTTAAATTTTTAAATGTTAGTATAAACACCCCTTTATACTGTCAAAAATATATTTATTGCACTTTTTTTAGAATTAAGGATTTACCGTTTGTGTTTGGATCTTTGTATTGTACTATATTTCACTTTTCCTACAAGTTCTACATGGTCTGCATGTGAACAATAGCCTAATTAATGGTAGCTAAATACTTTAATATTTGAGGAACAAATAAATGTTGATTACCAAATATATATTGATTACCATCAACTCTGTTAAAGAAAACCAAATTACAATCTATAATGTTATATTTTACTTCACCTGTTATTTGTGTTAAATAAAGTTTGTGTAGTTCATTGTTTCAATAATTGGTGTTTCTTTTTTATGTTTAAATAGATGGCTTGAAAAAAAAAGTTATATTTCTAAATTAGCTTTTAAACCGATAGAACCCTTGTTTTATTATTAGATGCAGACATTAAAACGTAAAAAAGCCTTGTTTAGTTTACATAATTGTTTACTTGTGTAAAAATACCCAGCACTGTTCTTTTGGGGTCTATTAAATCTACATGAAACTGAAAATGCTGTAACCGTTCATTTACATTCCCAATGTAGGTGTTTATCCATTGTGATGTTATCATTTGTCATACTGAAAACACTGCTGATGGACGTTGTTACAAACAGTGTATGAATCCTCACAATCCACAGCAGATGAGCTCAAATCGAGGTAAGAATTTAAATTAAATCAGGTAGAAGTAAATCCAGTTTCTCATCTCTGACTTCATTTTCTACAGCTCGCAGAAGTTTTTCAGAGGAAGACCTGCGGCATGTTTCTGTAGGCCCAATTCTGTTGATATGAGCGCATGTCAGTTTTCCAGAAACATGCTTCAGACTCATTCTGAAGCCGAAACACACGATTTTAAACCACCACTTGATGCGAAATGAGACTCATGTTGACATGTAAAATGTGATTTCTTGGCATGCGGAAAAGTTCTATGATGAGTCATCTGCTTTTACACACAAATAAAAGCCTGTCACACTGGCATTGCAATTAATGTAGATGCTTTGGTTGCCCACAAGATGGCGTCTTGAGTTTAATAAATCGTTTTTTAACCCAGGTTGTCGTGGATTCATGTAACTAATGACTATGTGTTCTGTATCATCATGGGTGGTGTGCTGGAATGCTAACCCAATCAAAACAGTTTAATCTTTTAATTAGTCGGAAAGTAGTAGAATACTATAGCATTGTAAGAATTAAAATGATCATATGCATTTGTTTATATGACAAAACATGTCTTTTTCACCAAGAAGGTCCATACAGATTCCAATGGCAAATACTGATAAGATCAGGGCCTGATGTACTTTGGGGGTTTTACGATGTGGTCACATGTTGATTGGTCAGTTTGTAAGTCTCAGCATTTGGGCTTTGCTCACATGGTCAAGAAAGATACAAAATAGTTGGTAAACTTTGCTCTGTCTCTTTTCCTGCTCTGCTCCTCTCCAGCTCTGGAGGCTATCCTCTCTTACTCTACTGCTATCTTCGGGGCCTTCTCTCTTCCTCCCCTGTCTCTGCCTCTCTCAGGTAACTTTATTTTACATTTAAGCTGGGTACAATTTTTTTTCATCGTTTCATTTTTAATCTCTATGGTTTTAACCATAAATAATTATTATCATTAAATCATTTCATTTTCAAGTATTTGTGAATTACTTTTGATTTAACATCAACACTTAATTGCTCCATATTGCAATACAACAAAATCACATAATAGCAATGCTCTCCCACATTTTTAGCTATGAATACTGCCCTTATTTCTGCTTTTGGTATAAGATTGTAGAAGGATGGTTTGACTAGAAATGTACAGTTTTTCACCATCATACTGATAACTTTTTAGTCATTCTGCAAACTACAGTTCGAATCGCTTTAGTTAAAAATACCATTCTTTACAGCATATAAAGTCTTAAGAATGTACTAAAATGTACAAATGTGATGATAGAAGATGGTTTAAGGCTGACCAAGTTAGAACCAAAATAATTTTTCTTATGTTTTACCAGTCCAGGATGTCTTTATGATTGATAAAAAAAAAAAAAAAAAGAGTTGTCTTAGATTTGTTATGTATAAACTATGGATAACATTATTTAACTAAATAAAATAATTCAGCATAACCAATCTATTTATGAAAAACTGGAAAACGCATTTATTCTTTGTTATGCTAAGAAATTGGAAAACCCTAGTGGTTTGAAGGGTAGTGACCAAGTGTGAAGATTAAAATTGTAATTTGTGTCTTTGTGATTATTTAAATGGGGACTTTGTGTATTAAACTGTATTTCACTTTAACCCCCAAAATATTATATAAGTGTTTGACATTATGCATGTTACAATTACTTGTTAGTTAATATATATTTTATTATATTAATGTGCTAAAACTGTTTAGGCTTCAAAGGGGGCAAATATTTGAATCTTATTAAATGTATGTCATTATGTCCAATAATCTGTCAGCACACGACAACTGCACCAGCAAAGCTACACTGGTAAAAAACAAACAAACAAAAAAAAACCCAAGCAGCTGTGGTTGCCAGAATTTAACATTACATTTAATAAAACATTTAAGGTACAAAAAGCCATAAGCAGGTTTGAAGGATAAAGCTCGTTACAAACATCTTTTCCCATCAATAAAGAAGTATAGTAATCTATAGAAGGCACTTATTCACACTACTAAGTGCCATCATGGTAACGCATAAAAATAAAGAAATCCAATAAACAATAATTATCAACAGTAGGTTACTGTAACAAAACTCTAATGTACATTGATAAAGAACCACGTATTGTCAACAAAAAGCATAAAAAGTTAATTGTCATGCAGGAAATTCTGGGAAAGTGAATTTATGGTTATTCACTGTATATATTAAGCGTAACATTTTTGGTTTTTTTACCGTTGATCATGGACATTTTATTTTTGTTTGTTTTTTACTGTGCTCATGAAAAACTATGCTCACATGTACCAAGAACATGAGCAGTTTTAGATGTTGATTTCATTTAGAAGTTAAATAGGTTAATTGATTATAAAAGTATGTTTATGTATAAATCTTTATACAGTGACCTTCCCCATTGAGCCAGTTTGTGAAATACTTTAAAATTTTCCAAATGTTTTTTGTGAATACTGCTCGAGATCTTGGTATTGTGCACTGGCTGCTGCAACCAACAGTGAGTACGTTTACATGGACACCAATATGATTTTAATATGATCTGATTAAGAGTCTACCATGTAAACAGCAATTTTTGATTAATGTAATCCGATTAAGGTTATAATCGAACTAAACAGAAATGGAATTAGGACACGTGGAGTAGGCATATGCCGATTTTAGTGGCATTATTGAAGTGCAGTACAGACATGTAAACACCTTAGACCAGTGGTAACCAAACTTGTTCCTGGAGGGCCGGTGTCCTGCAGATTTTAGCTCCAACCCTAATCAAACACACCTGAACAAGCTAATCAAGGTCTTACTAGGTATACTTGAAACCCAGGCAGGTGTGTTGAGGCAAGTTGGAGCTAAACCCTGCAGGGACACAGGCCCTCCAGGACCGAGATTGGTGACCCCTGCCTTAGACTATTACCGTCGTGTAGGATTTTTGCCGCATTTTGCGACAGAATAGTCTGCTAAAGGATACATGCTTTTTCGACACTCCACCTACCAAGTCAGGCGTTTGGTATCAAATTCCATAAAAAAAAAAACACTCTTCCAGCAGGTCATACTGGCATCCAATAGCTCGCTTGTTGCTTGCATGCATGAAATGTTCCTGTATGAAAGTGAAGGTGCCAAACAGCAGTTAAAGTTGACACATTAAAAATTAAACACCCGAAATTACATGAGGAAATGTGGATAGCGCAGTGACGCAATGACGTTAATCAATCTATGTGCTATAACATGTAAAACGGGATCATGAAAGGAACATTCAAAAAGCAACTCATGTGAACACCATCATAATATTGTTGTATTCAGATTAAGGCAAATTATTCCATGATGTCCATGTAAATGTAGGCAAATGATGTCCATGTAAATGTAGTCAATCTCAGAAGGATTATTGCAATTAATCGCAATTTTTTTTAATGTAAACTGATATACACTGCAAAAAAATTATTTTTGCTGCTTTTTAAAACTACTTGTATAAAATGAGCTGAAACAAAACAATTAAGTTGTCCCTAAATCTCAAGAATTGTGTTATGTTCAAGCCACTTAAATTTGTAAAAACAATTACTAATAGATTTGTGTTGGGACAACATAAGGTAGATGCATTGTGTGAAACCCAGCATATTTACAGGGTACTGACTACAGCAAATAATTGAAAACTGCTTTTAAAAAACTGAACCATGCTTTTAGCTACTGTTTTAGTCATTTTGTCCACCACTGTAGCCTCCCATATCCTGATCTTTCCAGTGTACTTTTAAGGGATAGTTCACTCAAAAATGAAAACGTACTCATTATTTATTTACCCTCAAATGGTTTCAAACCTTTATGAGATCCTTTCTTCTGGTGAACACAAAAGACGATATTTTGAACAAAGCTGAAAACCTGTAACCATTGACTTCCATACTAAGAAAAACAAATGTGGAGGTAGATGGTTACAGGTTTCCAGCATTCTTTAAAATATCTTCTTTTGTTTTTAACAGAAGAAAACAAATCTAGTTTGCAACAAGCAAAGGGTGAGAAAATTATGACAATTTTCAGTTTTGGATGAACTGTCCGTTTAAGTACTATGTGTTTTCCTACATCTGCTTGTGATATTTAGTTCAAATAAAGGTTCTTATTATTGAATCAATTTCTCATTGCCGTGGGTTAAAGAGGGCAGTAACTGCAGGCTTTTTTAAAATCATATTTTCTTCTGTTGTTACACTTGAAACTGAATCATGGTGTATATGAACACCACACACGAACAGCATATGACCAGCATACGACCAGCTTATGACCTTCCTCCATGAAGATAATAGATGACTGTGTGAGGCTCTGTAATAGTAAACAGATTCTGGTCAATGGACAAAACGAATGTTGACACTTTATTCAGCATGAAACCTGGAAAATGTTAAAGTACAGTGTAAGCTGTTGTATTATTGGTTCCTTACAAGAATGTTCTGCCACTTTGTTCTGAGTACTTTGTTTCTGTTAATATATAAGTTTTATATTTATATCCCAAAACTTGGACTATGTGGAAAATGGTTTGGGTTTTTTCCATCCTTGTCGTGATTTTCACATTGAACTTGGATTCTCACAAAACCTGAGGTACTCTTCTGAAGTATTTCAAAAATGTTTTATGAAACTGGATGCAAATAATTTGTCAGACAAGGTCCAGGTCCTATAAAGACTGTATTTCTGTAAATACTGCAACTTGATGTCAAGACCAAGAGGCAGGTGTTATGCTTTCTTTGTAATGTTGAACAGTTGCTGTACTTTTGTTTCAGTACTGACTGCTTCTTTTCTTTTAACGTTTTTCTTGCTTTGAACAACTGATACATGGTTAGCTATATATGTAGTCTTTAGATTTTGTACAAGTAACTCGCTGGAATAAATGTTGCTGGATTAAGTGAAAATTCAAAAAATGGAACTTGTTTTTTTTAGGATTAAGGTGATTGTAATAAACAAACTTAATTAACTTTCATTAAAACTAAATCAAGAATGTTAAATTGACTCAACTCATCATAATTGCATTAACTATGTAATTAGCATAAGGTTTCTTAAATGCAACCTAAATCACTTATGTGGAACCCATAAAATATTCATTCATTCATTCATTTTCATTTCGGCTTAGTCCCTTTATTAATCTGGGGTCGCCACAGCGGAATGAACCGCCAACTTATCCAGCATATGTTTTACACAGTGGATGCCCTTTCAGCTGCAACCCATTACTGGGAAACATCCACACACACTCATTCACACACTATGGACAATTTTAGCTTAACCAATTCACCTATACCGCATGTGTTTGGACTTGTGGTGGAAACCAGAGCACCCGGAGGAAACCCACGCCAACACGGGGAGAACATGCAAACTCCATAAAGAAATGCCAACTGACCCAGCCGAGGCTTGAACCAGCGACCCTCTTGCTGTGAGGCGATCGTGCTACCCACTGCGCCACTGTGAGGCCCACCCATAAAATAGGTAAACATAATTTTTGAGAGCATGGTGAATAACTAGTCAAGTATCAGGTTTTCTGCCCGAGTTCAAGAGAAATTTAAGACAGATTGAGTTACCAGTACTCTGTGTTGTCTAGTAACTAATACAAGTAAACAAGTTATCTACACAAAGTAATAGTTAGCTGTATCTACTAGCTGATTTGCTTCTTAAATTCGAGGCAATCAATTTCCACATGTTTTTTAAGTAAACTCAACTTATTACTTTTTACAGTGTATGAAACGACACCTGTGGTTTTTACTAGTTACCATGTTACTATACAATTTAATTATGCATAATTAAGACTGTAGTTTAAGTAAACTTTACTTGCATCATTCCTCAGAGTACAGTTTCAGGTGAGTTAACATAACTTAACTGACCTAAGTAAATGTGACTCAGTATAAGTAAGAATGACTTTTTCCACATTAGTGAATAGTACCTAATGTGATAAAGTTACGATTACTTCAATTAGTGTTTTTCAGCCAATGATAAACTTCCGGTGAAAGCTTAATGTGACTATTTTAATTACATAAGGTTCCTTTTACAGTATTGATGTTGTAATGTAATTTAGTTAAATAGATATAAGCATTCATTTAGTTGTTCAAGCGTAAAACTAAATAAAAGACAGTGTTACAGCAGGCGCCTTCAGCAGGCGAGAGCTGAAACTCCACTGAAAATACTGGGGTAAAATAAATTGTCATATTTTAAAGACATGGTGTGGGAAAATGGAATTTAATGCAGTGCTTCTTGCCCGGTCTGAAACCCACTTTTTATCGCATATCTATCAGGCAGTGAAGATCACTGATTTTTAAAGAAATCAGACCTTAAACATGGCAATTTTATAATAGAAAGACAATTCACCGGAAGCGCCGAGGCTGGCTGGCTGAATTTAAATGTCTGTGTGCATATACCCCGTTGAATTAAGGCAATGAGTCTGCATAATTCAATTAAGTAAACCTAACAAATTACTTTATTATTTCCTCAGGATATCCATTTTGTAAAAGATCTATCAAAACAGCACACCTCTCATTCACACCAGCCAGGCTACAGCTTTGCAGTTTAAATCCAGTGTTTGCATTTAAGAGTAAAGACTTTACACCACACTACACCAGCACAAGATTTTCTCCAGTGTCCTTATCCTTGCTTCCTATAGTACAAAATGTGTAGTTGATTCAATTTAACATGGTCGAAATAAAAAGAGTAAATTATTTTGATTTTATGCTGACTTTATAGAGACCATCCAGACCAAAGCACAGATGTGTTATTAAGTATTTATTCATTCATTCCTTTTCTTTTCGGCTTAGTCCCTTTATTAATCTGGGGTCGCCACAGCGGAATGAACCGCCAACTTATCCAGGCTATGTTTTACAAAGCGGATGCCTTTCCAGCTGCAACCCATCACTGGGAAACATCCACACACACTCATTCACACACATTCACTACGGACAATTTAGCTTACCCAATTCACCTATACCACATGTCTTTGGACTTGTGGGGGAAACCGGAGCACCCGGAGGAAACCCATGCCAACACGGGGAGAGCATGCAAACTCCACAGAGAAACGCCAACTGACCCAGCTGAGGCTCGAACCAGCGACCTTCTTGCTGTGAGGCATTCGTGCTACTCACTGCGCCACCATGAGGCCCCTTATTAAGTATTTATAAAAAAATAAATAAAAGTATATACAGTTGTGTTAAAAAAATAAACAGTGCAAATATTATTAAATACTGCAGCTTTTATTTCCATATAGAGGTGATAATTGGCTGGATCTTTGCCATTCAGACTATTCTTTGATCGGTTTATCCTTAGGAAAAATAAGTATACTAAAACGCATAGTTCACCTAAAAATATTATTTCATCAATTATTCACCCTTTATACTCGTTTTAAACCTTTATTAGTATAGTATTTGTTTTACCTAAAAGTAAATGGAAGTCCAGAAAAATGCCCTAAAAATCTTCAAAACAACCCTGTGAATATATATGAATATGAATATTATTAATCTACAAGAATACTTTTGTATGCATACAGTATATAAAACAAAAATAATGACATTCATTCAACAGTTTCTTCTCCTCATAGGCAATATAATGTGCATGTTCATGAGCACTGTGCAGTGATGTATGCCTCCAGATGCCCGCACACAACTTCCTCTTATTGAAACAAAGCACAGGCACAACTGAGGTAATATGTCAGAGGCGCGACCAAGACTGACATGTAAATATATATTAAATCAATGTATGACACATTTTGACCTTCCTCCTAAAGGGACCAGTTCAACCCAAAACTAAAAGACTCTGTCATTATTTACTCACCGTTTATTCGTCACAAACCTGTTTCTTTTTTCTGCTGAACACAAAAGAAGTTATGTCGAAAAATGGTGGAAACCGGTAACCACTGACTTCCATAGTATTTGTTTTTCCCACTATGGAAGACAATGGTTACCGGTTTCTAACATTCTTTAAATATATTCTATGTGTTCAACAGAAAAAATAAACAGTGAGTAGATTTTAATTTTGGGTGAACTACCCCTTTAATAAAGGACCATTAATGGCACCTTAATGGTTGTTGCTAGAAGAGATACAGCATCAGAAATTAACACAAATTATTATTTATATTGTTTATTAAATTACCCATTAATTGTATTTTATTAATGTCAACCTGTTTCCTAGTACTGGGTTGCAGTTGGAAGGGCATCCACTGTGTAAAACATATGCTGGAATAGTTGGCGGTTCATTCTGCTGTGGTGACCCCTGATGAATAAAGGGACTAAGCCGAAGGAAAATGATTGAATGAATAATGTCAACCCCAACCCAAAACCCAACCATCACAGTAATGTAAAAACAGTAATTATACAGAGTAATATTCATATTATTTATTGAATTACCCATTCAATTTTATTTTATTGACATCCACCCCTATACCAACTCTAAACCCAACCCTCACAGTAATGTAAAAATATAAATAATTTTTTGTACAGTGTCACAAAAATGATACTATATTGATGTGGGTATCCACAACTGTATCCCATCTAGACTTTACTCACCGCAATGGGACCATTTGTTTTGTTTTTTTCATAAAATGAATCATTCAAGCAGCATTCAATTGCAATGTTCAAATATGACTATTGATAATAATAGCGGTTTAAGAGGTTACTGATATACAGTAGTACTGCCATTTTTTAAGCACAACTGTATTTGTCCTTTACAAAAGTCTTATTGCAATGCACTCTTTACGTATTTGCACTTTACCTGTTTAGTGCCCTTATTTGTATATAGTATTTTTTGCATATTTCGGAAATTTGTATTTATTTTTTGATTTGCATTGCTCTTGCAGTGTTTTAGCTATCAGTATGTACCCAGGGTGCATTTAAATTACCTGTATGTCTGTACATGTAGCTTACTTTGAAGAGACAGGAATTCACTTTATAACCACAGAATACCATACAAAGCACAATGAGGGATTTGTCAAAATCAATGTACTTTTTTGGAGAAAGAGTGGAGCCTGTACAATTTTTAAACATACAGTTGAAGTCAAAATGATTAGCCCCCCTGTGATTTATTTTTTTCTTTTTCAAATATTTCTAATTATGTTTAACACAGGGCTGCACGAGTAGCACGATCGCCTCACAGCAAGAAGGTCACTGGTTCGAGCCTCAGCTGGGTCAGTTGGCATTTCTGTGTGGCGTTTGCATGTTCTCCCCGTGTTTGCGTGGGTTTCCTCCGGGTGCTCCGGTTTCCCCCACAAGTCCAAAAACATGCAGTAAAGGTGAATTGGGTAAGCTAAATTGTCCGTAGTGTATGTGTGTGAATAGGTGTGTGTGGATGTTTCCCAGAGATGGGTTGCAGCTGGAAGGGCATCCGCTGCGTAAAAACATATGCTGGATAAGTTGGCGGTTCATTCCGCTGTGGCGACCCCAGATTAATATAGGGACTAAGCTGAAAAGAAAATGAATGAATGAATGTTTAACACAGCAAGGATTTTTTCACAATATTTCCTACAATATTTTTTCTTCTGGAGAAAGTCTTTTGTTTTATTTCGTCTAGAATAAATGCAGTTTTTTAAAAACATTTTAAGGTCAATATTATTAGCCGATTGTCTACAGAACAAACCATCATTATTCATTGACTTGCCTAATTTCCCTAACTTGCTCTCCTATTTAACCTAATTAACCTATTTAGGCCTTTAAATGTCACTTTAAGCTGAATACTAGTATCTTGAAAAATATCTAGTACAATATTATGTACTGTCATCATGGCAAAGATAAAATAAATCAGTTATTAGAAATTAGTTATTAAAACTATTATGTTAAGAAATGTGTTGAAAAAAAATCTTTCCATTAAACTGAAAAAAAAAAAATTTAAAAATATACAATAAATATACATATTTAATATATTTATATAAATGGGCCCAGGACAGACTTGTTACACTACTGATTGTTATTCTCCATAACTTATATTCGCTTCGCCTCTGTTTCTGTTCATATTGTTTGTGTTGTTTACATAAAGAGCTGTGGTCAGGATTTCAGCACTAAACTCTAATTATGTTTCCTATCCAGCAGCAGGAGTTTGTCTTTCTTGGCCATTCATTGCTGCGCTGCCATGGGAGGAAAATAATCCTCCCTCAAGACCCCTGACATTAAACATATGCGTCTTATCAGGCTGAAGATACACTTTAGCTTAATGTTTAAAGAATTCTCAGATCCCAAGCCAGGCAATGTGGCAACAATTTACTAAAGGTCTAAAAGCTGTATAATATTGTAATTTGTAATCCATAAAAAAACTCTATGATGTCAAATATCTATACACAGCATTGTGAAAAAAGAGGTTAGTCCAAAAGTCTTCGGTTTTTCAGTATATCTCATACTAAATTGATTCAGCAATGAAAACAAAACCTAAAATAAAGCAAATGCAGCATGAAAGTAAACATGAAAATACAGATTGCTATTTAATAGAGTCAACAGTTATCTACAGTATCACTGTTATTTTTGATTGATTTCTTATGATTTGCACATAAACCACATTTTATATTTGATAAGCAACGACTAATACATGATCATTATTTTAAAATATTTCAATAATAAACTAATATTGCTGTTAATAAATGTATTAATCGTTATACATTGTTGCCCCTCAAAGGCATATACAGCATACAATTCTAGAATTGTGGCTACATTTTGGATCTCTTAAAGTTAATTGAAACGTTTTTGAATAATTACACAATTAATATCAAGTTAAAATAATGTTTATATGTGTATTTAGGGACATATCGTCTTTAAAAATATGAACTGAAAGAGTCCCACTATACTGTAGGTATTTCTGATTGTCTCTGCCTCCTGAATTTTACAATCAGCTTTAATTATCATGAAATAATTGATTGGGTGTGCGTGCGTGTGTGTGTGTGTGTGTGTGTGTGTGTGTGTTCAGTGTGTATAACTCAGTTAATTAAACATCTTTTTTTTCTCTCTATTATTTGTCATTTAATATGTGGTTTTGTGTCTATCCTGGTCAAGTTCAATTAGTCCCTTATTTACCACAGTGGAATGAACCGTTAACTATTCCGGGATATGTTTTACGCAGTGGATGCCCTTCCCTCCTCAACCCAGTACTAGGAAACACCCACACACTCTCACATTCACACACACACTCATACACTATGGCCAATTTAGTTCATCCAATTCACCTATACCGCATGTCTTTGGACTGTGGGGGAAGCCAGAGCACCTGGAGGAAACGCACGCGAACATGGGGAGAACAGGCAAACTCCACACAGAAAAGCCAACTGACCCAGCCGGGACTCGAATCAGCGACCTTCTTGCTGTGAAGCGACAGAGCTAACCACTAAGCCACTGTGCCCTGGTCAACTCTGTCACCTCAATTATAAAAAGGCAGAACAATCTGTAAAGAAATCTGTAAATCTGATAGAAAAACCATGTGACTTGCTCCAAGTGATGTCACTTCCTCTGGCGTGAAACTCTGGGAGGCATTGAGGCGTGTCATTATCCTTCTGTCATACATTTTTACAAAATGTATAGAGTAGACCAATTAGATTAATTATTTATATAATGTATATACACTGCTATTGTATATTTGAGGGAATTTCTCATTAACTTTTTGAAAACAGTATTACGATAAAAACACATTAAATTTAGTTTTAGACTTGCCATGTGGTGTCTGATTTGAGGTTAGCATCTTGGGCTAAAGCACAAAATGGTGGAAATGTCAACTCTGTTGATGGTTTAAAAAATGTTAAACAACAATTAGTGACAGAAACCATTATATTTAAGCATTTTGCATTATTTTACAGTAATAATGGATTCGTAATCGATAAGTTGTAGATTTGTTGTATATCACTACAGTTAAGAACAGCTCAAAGAGTTAATTGAACTAACAAAAAATATATGTAAACAAGACAAACTAAAATGCTTGGTCAATAAAATATTTTAAAGATTTTCCTAACAAAAATTGATGGCCTTTTCATTATTAATTCAAAATAAGCTAATTTTGGATTTTAAATTTGACAATAAACACGTTACAAGCAGGGCATTATTTGTGACAGCTCTGATTGCAACACACAGCTTTACAGCATAGTTCAAAACAATGTGGGCAAAAAAAAAACTAAAACAAAAAACACAAGACATTGCTTATGTGTTTTAAATAGCAGGGAACATAGTAACAGTATTACAATTTGTGGAATTTAAAACTGGTTAGTGTCTTTTAAACAACTAAATAACAGAGAAGAGATTAAAATAATTTGAAAGTATTTTAGGAAACGCTAAAATCTATAAGTAAATGTTCTATGATATCAATGATGCTCAATAATTACTATTTTTTTAGATTTTAGAATTTTGACACCATTTTTGTCTTTGGTAACTTGTGTTATGCAAGCATGAGTGGAAAAGTTTAAATGTGTTACATCCAGCCTGATCTCACGAGGAAACGTAGGTATTTTTTTGTTTTGTCAGTTCAGTGGCTAATTTGTACGAATTTGTACAAGTTCATTAGTACAAAAATGTACGGTGGCATCCAACCCCACCCCTAAACCCACCCGTCATTGGGGGATGAGCACATCATACTAAATTGTACAATGAGATCGTACTAATTCATACGAATTAGCTACTAAATCAAAAAGTTGCGAATTGACATGAGATGTGTTGGTTACATCTGACCCCTGTTAGTTTAACCCCCGCTCGCCCCTACAGTAAGCGTTTGTATGCATAAGTGGAAACAAGGCCCTGATAAACTTGTAGCAGGCCGAGTAGATAATCACACGAGAGGTTGAACTTGGTGAAGCTCATTTCTGAACAAACCCACAGAATCTGCAGTGTTTTTGCACAGTCGGAAAGATAACGGCAGAAACGGCAAGAGCGAGGAGGCAAGCGTAAGTGCTTGGCCAGGGTTTGATAAGGCTGCCTGTGCCATTCAGAGCTTCTTATCACAAACAAAAACATTCTCGCAGTTATGAGAATGTTTTGCAGCACGACACACTGCTGCTGTTTTCTGGAGCTGCATGGCTGTCTTTGTGTAATGTCTCTTTGTTTGTTGTGCTATAGTCAACATGGCTCTGTCTTTGTTTGTGTTGGCCATGTGTTCCCATCATCCTGCCTCCTCGTTTCCCCTTTCCACTCCCCCTTGTTTACTCCTTGTCTAGTCCTTTTGTTTGTTTGTTTTTTGATTGATTGTGTTCACTTGTTCCTCATGTTTTCTTCTCCCTATATGTTGTGCTCTTTTTTGTGTCTATGTGTGCCTTGTTACGTAGATTTGGTCTTGTCTTAGTGTCATTTTTGAAAAGTTCTAGTTTTTGTTTTGTCTGTTGTCCAGTTCCGGTCTTCGTTTTGTTTTAGTTCCTCTACGACTTCTCTTTTGTTTCTATTTTAGGTTTCATTTACATGAAGTCTTTTGTTTTCTCTCTAGTTTCACCAAGGTTTCTGAATTGTTACATTCAAGTCATGTTTAATTCCCCATTATATTTCTGGATTCTCTATTTATTTATTTTTAGTCTGAGATTTCTATTTTTATTTTATTTATTTATTTATTGGATGTGAGTCCCGTGTTGGTTTGCCTGCTTCTTGTTCCTCGCTAGTCTTTGTCTCTTCTGGCCTGACAACCAGTGCTAAGTCTCCTTAAAGCAGAGATGCCCAAACTAAGGACGCAGGCCAAAGTTGACCTATTCTTGCCTTTGATTTGACCCACCATCCTATTTAAGAAGAGAGGGAGAATGATGGCAAGGTGGTTGGGGTGAATATCTTTAAGAGAGATCATCATTTCGAATTTAATGTAACCTTTTGTTTGTTTGTTTTGTAATTTCTTTTGTTTCATAAAGGAATTAGATTTTAGAAGGAATTAAATGTAAATACTGTCAACAGATGGAAGGCAATGCACATCGGCAAGCAGATCAAGGCAAAGCTTAGTGTATTCAGCTTTGAACTCCATTGTGTTATTAATGGTATTCTTTATGCTTTTACTGTAATAAATTCATTATACATTTTTTTTGTAAATATACTGCGTTGGCTAATATAATTTAAAGCAGTGTTTTCTAGTTATTTTTAAATATTAGGAAATAAATTAGGAAATTACTCATGGAAACTTTGATGTAATATAGTAATGGTATATTTACCTTCAGCCCACAGCCTTCAATCAAATTTGGTTTTTGGCCCTTCATAAGAAAAAGTTTGGGCACCCCTGCTTTAAAGGCTTGTTTCCACCAACCGCTATGTTCTGGCATCTAAAGGGTTAGCTAGACTCACTGCAGAATGTTGACTGTTTGACATGAATCCTCTGCATGTGCTGCACAAGCCACTGTCTTTGTGCTAATGACATTCATTGTTATTTTCCAACACCACGCCTCTCAAGTGATGTCTAGCATAGACCATGTCTATCAAGTAAGGCTACGGTTGGCAGTGAAATCTTTACTGCCCTGAATCATACCATATTGTACTGCACTGAATCATGTACCTCAGCTGAAATAAGGCTTAAAGTCCATGTGAAGTCAAAATTTACCATGTTTATGTTGGTAGCGCGCATTGTTATTTTTAGGTGAACAATTAATCCATGCAATTTAATCAACTGAACAAAAAAGTTATTCAACCAAAGTCTGACCATTTGGTTTGGAGTGGTGGTCATTCTCTGTTGACGTTAGTTTGATGGCTTCAGCCACAATATTCTTAGCTATGCCTCTCTTACTGTTAGTTTATTATGAGTGATTGATGCGCAAAAAGAAAGCCCAGCCCCCTTATGCAATATTCCCTTTGAGTTGGAAGTACATCAACTTACTGAAATAAAAGTCTCAGCAACTTCCAGTTACTGCTGGTTTCTGCAGTTGTTGTCGTTTCTGATGCTGTTTTATACCCTTACCAGCTTGTTTCCCCACTATGTACCATGTTTGTGTGCCCTATTGTTTGAACTGTTTTTCATTTCTTGTCTAACAGCTTGTAATTCTTCTCTAGATCTCCCTCTCTCTCTTTCTCTCTCTCTCTCTCTCTCTCTCACACACACACACACACACTCACTCAGAATCATGGCAGATTTTTTGGATATTTGGACTAGAAACAATACATTAACTGTTTGCCTTGTTTGTTTCTACAGTGGTGAAAATGTGGTATTAATTAATAATAATTTTATATGCTCTTGCAAAATTGCGTAGGTTCAGCAGACTAATTTGATGATTTCACCTAAATATTGCCAAATCCAGTCACCCAAAGTAATTTTGTCCCACACAGTTAATCAAAATAAATGCATTTGCAAATGCAAACACAATCTGGAAACAATGATTGTGTGGTGCAATCAACAACATTTTTATAAATATTAGAAACACTTGTGCAATCAAGAGCTCATGATGTAGAGCATTTAGTAAATGTACATTACATTATACAAATGTTTGGCAAGATTTCTTTAATAATACAGTGATATATATACACCCTTAAAATGTATTCCATAAGTAAATACAGTATTTTACCAGGTTATCACAAATTAGGTTGACTAAAATTGACAGTAAAGACTTTTATAAAATTACAAAACATGTATACTTCAAATAAAACGTGATAATTGAACTTTTTGTTTTCAACACTGCTAACGAACCAAACCAATATATATTACAACAATTTCTGAAAGATCACGTGAAACTGAAAACTGGAGTAATGACTGAAAAGTCAGATTTGCCATCAAAAGTAAAACAAAAATATTAATTAAAATGAATTAAAACAGAAAGAAAGACCCTTTGAGGCTCTTAATATTATGAATACTTTAGAAACTTTCATTTTCCAAGACTGCATCCACTATCAAATGACTTTCTAGGCATCTTTGATATGTGCTTGAAATGTGCCTCGTAAATTATGATTCTCGAGGGTCTTTTTATCTGCCACTCAGAATCAAACAGTAATTTGACACAGACATTTTCCAGATTTCACAAGTCAATATCGTCGGCATTCCTTCTCTCCATCCACCAGGATCTGTTTGCTATTATGGGGTTTCACAAAAAGTCATCCATAATCTTCATGGAGAAAGGTCACATGCTGGTCACACACATGCAGTTTGCTCTGTTCACCCTCACTGATAATACTTACTGTCTGCTGTTTCCATCAAGTGTAAAGTGTTTTTCACATGGCACAATATTAGCTAAATGTCAAATTTTCTGGCTTTCACTGATCAAAAAGTTGAATTCCCATGGCCTGTTGTGCTTTGCATAAAATTAAAATAGTTTGAGCATTAGCAACAGCATTTCTTATGAATTTAATAGCCATTTTGAGAGCAGGAATGGATATTTTACCAAAAATTTAAACAGGTATACAGTCGGTTACAAATGACCTCCTTTTGACAAGCGAGAAAGGAATAAAAAGGAGCTAAAAAATAGCCTAACTATAGGCAAATGTGTGTAATGTTATAAAACGTATAGTATACATTAAGTTTTGATAAATGGAATTTAGTTCATCCAGTTCACTTATACTGCATCTCTTTGGACGTGTTGGGGAAACCGGAGCACCCGGAGGAAATCCATGCAAACATGGGGAAAGCATGAAAACTCCACACAGAAATGCCAACTGGCCCAGTTGAGACTCGAATCAGTGACTTTCTTGCTGTGAGGAGACAGTGCTGACCACTGAGCCACCTGTTATTTCATGACTTGAATTATGAAATTATAAAAGTAGTAGACATTTTAAAATTCTATGGTCTTTCAGAAACCCTGATGACACACTACTGTCACAAATTATAGTTATAAGAGTTATAAGTTATAAGATTAGTTTTAAAGGAGTGGTTTTATGCTTTTTACACTTTCGACTTGATCTTAAGTGTGTAATGTTACTATCTGAGTGTGGAAAAGCATCTGCAAAGCACAAAAATGCATCTAGATTTTAAATAACTACTAAATAAGTAAGCAACTGTGCAAGTTGTAGTGTGTTGTCACCGTGACCAATAGACACAGTTTCATGGGTCTGGAATAGCCTAAAGACATGCATGCAATTTCTTTCCCAACATTCACAGACACAACCAACATCATATGAACTTCTGTGCTTTAAACCAAATCTTGTGTTTATTTGACTGTTTTAGACTTTAAAGGGTTCATTCATCTTCAGAACACAAATTAAGACATCTTAGATGAAATCCGAGAGCTTTTTGACCCTTTTTTACAACTCCTTGGGATCATCTCAGCTATAAACATCAAGAAAACATGTGTACAAGCAATGTAACCAGTATTTACAATAAGCCTTGGTTGCCAAATAATTTCATGTTTACGTCTGTAGGCAATGAACCTTTTTTTTTTTTTTTAAATTTGATTCTTTTAATATATATTTGATTACTTTGTTAATTTAGTACCAAATGTTCAGAGCATTTATTTAATTTACTTTTCACTTCGTTTTAAACAAAAGACATAAAAAAAACACACACATCCTGTTTTCTTTTCCTCTCATTTTTTCGTTCAGCAGGTTGGAGCCAATCATTTCGGCTTTTCAAAGGCCTTCTGATAATGGCAGGTTGATTAAAGCGCTGGAGGAAGGGTGGACGGACGGGGCCACTTCAATTAAGTCCAGTTTGAGGAAACTAACATTCAGACCAAACTAAAGCCCTGCACAGTCCTATTGTCCATCAAAGTGAACTGATCACTCAAATCACTGATTCTCCACAACATGTTTTGTTATTGTTTTTTTAAGCAGCATTGAGTGCAGGGAATGCTTTGCTCAAAAATATGTACAGCTTTGTTAAAGAAATAGAATAGAGTTGTCAAAGGATCCATTTCAAGTTGGCAGTAGACTGAGACAAACTTTGTGTTTTGTTATCTGCATAATTGAGGAAAAAGAATGTAGAGATATTATCTAATGATATCTGAAGAAAAAATAACTGTGCCTGGCATTTTGCATTTACATTAGATCTGGTGCCAAATCATTTCAAAAAATGAAAAGGAAAAGGAATGGAGATTATAATGAGTTATGTACTAATAACCAATGTGCTTATTATGATTTTGTCCAAACAAACAAAACTCCTGCTGTGTTCCTAGAAGAGAGGAAGTCCAGTAGATAATTCAGGGAATGGGCAGAACGTAATTAGCAAATGTTCCTGAAAAAATGTCCTGATATATTTTGATTTTGTAGAATATATAAACCTGTAAAAAGTAAATTTAAAAAATACTGCTTAGATTTTGAGCCTTTACTCAAAATAATATGTTTACTGCTTGTTCAAACTGTTTATTTAAAATGAGCTGAAACAACACAATTCTTGAGTTTTTTTAGGGACAACTTAATTGTAATTTATGTTCAAATTGCTTAAATTTGTACAAACAATTCAATTTGAATTAACTTCAAAATCAATTTGTGTTGGGAAACATAAAGGAATTGCGTGGAACTTTTTACTTTTTACAGTGTTGGCAGAATTGAGTTCTTTGCATACACTGTAAAAAATGCTGGGTTCCATGCAATTCCTTTATGTTGTCCCAACAAAAATCGATTAAGTTAACATAATCCCAAATTTACAAATAATTACATAATACAAATTTAAGTTGATTGAACATACAACCCCAAATCAGTGGTGGTTTTGGTTTGTGCAACATATTTTTAAAAAGTAAAAAAAGCATTTACCACTTTGTAATGTTGCCATTCCTTTTCACAACACTTAAAAGACATCTAGGGACTGAAGACACCAAGTTAAAATATGCATGGTCGTCACTGGAAAAGAAGGCAGCATATTGTGCTCTATGTACTTTTCAGCATTAATGGTGCCATCACAGAAGTGCAAGTTACCTTTGGCAAGGGCACTGACATAACCGCATACCATGACAGAGCCTGGTTTTTGGACTTGATGGTAACAGTCTGGATGATCCTTTTCTTCTTTAGTCCAGAGCACACCACGTCTATTTCTCCGAAAAAAAATACCCGAAATACTGATTCATCTGACCACAGTACATGTTTCCATTTTATGATGGTCCATCCCAGATGCCTCTGAGCCCAGAGAAGTCGACAGCGCTTCTGGACACTGTTAGCATAGGGATTCCTTTTTTTGTACAGTATAGGTTTCACTGGAATTTGTGGATGTAACTACATATTGTGGTACTTAACAAAGTTTTGCTAAAGTAGTTCTGAGCCCATGTGGGGATATCACTAGATGAATGACAATTCTTGATGCAGTGCCACCTGAGGGATCAAAGATCATGGTAGCTCAGCTTAGGCTTGAGCTCTTGTCCTTTACGCACTAAAATTCCTCCTGATTCCTTGAATCTTTTAATTATTTTTTGCACTGTTGAAGGTGAACTATCCAAATGTCTTCCTATCTTTCTTTGAGGAATATTATTTTTAAACATTTCAATTTTCTCATGTATTTGTTGGCAAACTGGCGATACTCAGCCCATCTTTGCTCCTAAAGGACAAGACCTTTGTTGGATGGTGCTTTTGTAACAAATCATAATTACAATTACCTGTTGACATCACCTGTTTCAAATCACATCATTATTTAACCAATTTACCTGATTACTAGCCCTAAATTGCTACGGTCTCAACTTTTTTTAAATGTGTTGCAAGAACCAAAATTGGAATATGTGTTTATTTAGAAATAATTAAATTTAAATCACGAAGAACACATTAATTAATGTTTCTTGTATTGTCTGCAATGAAATGAAGTCATGGTAAATTTAGAATTCTTTTTTTATTTGCGTGTTCCATACTGTCACAACTTTTCTAGTTTGGGGTTGTAAAACAATTAAGATTTCCCCAAAAACTTAAGAACTGTCACGTTTCAACTCATTTTAAATAAGCAGTTTGAATGAGCAACAAAAGTCATTGTTTGAGTGTATTCCATTAAATTGCTTCTTGCTTAAATGATTTTAAAAAACAAGCAAACAAACAGACAAACATCCCCATTACAACACACTCTTAAAGTTGTGTGTAAGTTGTAGATGATCTCAGGTACTAAAAGTATTTACAAAAAACACACACTGTTCAAAAATGAGTTTCAAAGTGCTTTAAAGTATATTTACAAAACTGATTTGTATATGTATATATACTGTACACACACAAAATAGATAAATAGAGACCACTTGGATGTTCCTATTTTCTCTGCATTTACAAATGATAAAACTTAGGGGGCCAGAGGGGGCACTGCATGCCCTACCCATCCCCCGGTTACCACCTAGAGCCACTGCTGCATCACATAATGCATATATATAGAGTAAGGGAGCCTAAAGTTTAACAAACAAGATGCTAACTTGTGATTGTTCTTGATTACCAACATCCAACATACTGATTGCTTGCCTGTCTGGGTTTCCCTCCTGACCCCTTATCAGATGGGACACGTTTTCCCACAGCCACTCACCACAGGAAATTAGGGTGTGGTGGCTTTGGGACGGGGTGCTGTTGGCATCTACAATCCTACAGATCAGACAGAGGTGCCACGACAGGATCTAAAGTTTCACTAAAGACCCCTACACTCTCTGTCAGATCCTGCAAAACTGGTCAAGGGTTCATTATTTTATGTTAAATAGGGAATTCTGTTGGATCGTCATGTTTTCTCGAGATTTGGAGCAAAATTTGTTATATTCTGAAAGATGGCAGACTACATGGGTTGATTTTTATGCAAATTATTTGGGGGAAAAGCTATAAAATGTGTCAAAATGTGCTCAAACCATCCTGAAGTAAGAAAATGTGTTTTCATGTAAATTAAAACAATGTACACAATTTAGAAACAATGTAGGTGACAATTCAGTTGTAAGTCATTTATAAGCGATTTGTTAATGATGACTGTAAAAAGTGGTCAACTTTACTTAAAGTGAGTAAATGCATTGTAATTCGGAACTCTTAATTTAACTTAATTGTTATAATTATGCACATAATTAATTATGTAAACCATAACACACAATGCGAGTATATGGATTATAAATCCATAAACATACCGTTATATATATTTCAAAAACATCCCATGGGGGTACGTTTTTTTGCAGTTTTTGTTTTCGCAAATCCACCAGAGGCCGATGTGTATGCTTTTTCAGATCTCAATTTTCTCTCGCGAGTGCCATTCGCGCCTGCTGTTCTTGCGTAATTTAATTGACACAAGACTGACTGACCAATCGACTGACCCTTCCCTAAACCCAACCAACAGTGTTTTCAAAAGCACAAATTGACCCGCCCACCCTCTTCCCTAAACCTAACCGACCGTTTTCAAAAGCAATCCAGAAAAAGAAAAGCCCTCATCTGATTTTTACCACGTTTTCAGATTTTACCACATTCTCACCCTGTTATTTACATGTTTCTACGCCTCAAGTCCGCCAACGTACATGGCAAACTAACTGGACAAACTCGCACACACACACAGCTGTTGTGTTTAAGTTTCAACGTATATGAAAACACGAAGAAATTAATATCAACCTCTGCATAAACAGCATTTTACATCTGCATCTGCATTTATTTATTGGCATCTTTTCACTCAAGAAAAATGATAGCATGAGCTGAGTGATATGGCATGATGCATAAACGTGCATTGAACACTCAATACTCAGTAGCCTGTATGTGTTTGTTCAGTCATTAGGTGTGTTTCCATCAAGTTGTTAGAGTGGCTGACTGCGGTATTGGTAAACTAGAAATCAACAGTAAAAAAAAGAAAAAACATAATGGAGAAAGCTGACTGGTCACATGGCTGTAATGTTTATTCAGCAAATGTGTTTCTATCTCCCATTATTTGTATTAATTCCTTTTCGCATAAACCAGTAACCACTACAAGCGAGAGTAAAAAACAATTTGCAAATGAAGGGATTTTTATTCTAACTTGGCATTTATGTCACTTGTTTCTTGTGCAATACTTCAAAATGTGCATTAACACAGGATGATGGAAACCCAGTTAATGTTAATAAACAATAGGCCAATATTTTTTCAATCAATATCTCAACATGTGGGCGACATGGTGGCTCAGTGGGAAGCACTGTCGCCTCACAGCAAGAAGGTCGCTGGTTCGAGCCCCGGCTGGGTCAGTTGGCATTTCTGTGTGGAGTTTGCATGTTCTCCCTGTGTTCGGTTTCCTTCGGATGCTCCAGTTTCCCCAACAGTCCAAAGAGATGCGGTACAGGTGAACTAAATTGGCCGTAGTGTATGTGTGTGAATGAGAGTGTATGGGTGTTTCCCAGTGCTGGGTGTTTCTCCCGGCTGGAAGGGCATCTGCTGTGTAAAAGATATGCTAGATAAGTTAACAGTTCATTCCGCTGTGGCCACCACTGATGAATAAAGGGACTAAGCCGAAAATAAAATAAATGAATGAATTGGTTGTTGGTCAGATTTAAATTATGATTGTACTGAATTAATTCACATGAAAATGTTTGAAAATATATAGCATGGCACTGTGGCTCAGTGGTTAGCACTGTCGCCTCACAGCAAAAAGGTCGCCAATTTTGTTTACCCAATTCACATATAGTGCATTTCATTGGACTGTGGGGGAAACCGGAGCACCCGGAGGAAACCCACGCCAACACGGGGAGAACATGCAAACTTCACACACAAATGCCAACTGGCCCAGCCAGGACTCGATCCAGCGACCTTCTTGCTTGCTAACCACTGAGCCATCGTGGCCCTGATTCAATTCATTCATTCATTTTCTTTTCGGCTTAGTCGCTTTATTCATCAGGGGTCACCACAGCAGAATGAACTGCCAACTTATCCAGCATATGTTTAACACAGTGGATGCCCTTCCAGGTGCAACCCATCCCTGGGAAATACTCATACACTCTCATTCACACACATACACTACAGACAATTTTGCTTACCCAATTCACCTTTACCGCATGTCTTTGGACTTGTGGGGGAAACCAGAGCACCCGGAGGAAATCCACGGGAATATGGGGAGAACATGCTAACTCCACACAGTAATGCCAACTGGCCCAGTCGAGGCTTGAACCAGCAACCTTCTTGCTGTGAGGCGACAGCACTACTCAGTGTGCCACCGCGCCGCCGATTCAATTCATATTTCAAACAATTAAAAAACATACTGTTCATGAGATAATCAAAAAATTATCATCAAAAAACATCAACAACAAAAAATCTGTACCATCAACTCAGCCCTAATGTTGAATGGGATTTTCCCAGTCAAATCATCACTGTGGGCTTGAGCATTCCTAAAACAGATTACCAGGCAGAATCTAGTTGGAGAACCATCTTTGAAATGTTGTACAGTGCCTATAGTTGGACACACTTTCCATCATTCGGGGTGTGCAGGGGCCCGGGGCTCCTCTGACTGACCAGGGTCAGTTTTTGTACAGATGCAGTAGAGCAGCTGTGAGATCTGGGATGATGAATCGGTGAACAGCTGCTGTTTTTCAGAGCAGGTCGGCACAGATTCACTTACACCTCTAACTTCAAATATATAACAAATGAGCTCTGGGATAAGGTAGATTGTCTCATCTAATAATAAATATGCAAAAACACATTCTGAAGTGAGATTGTATTTTCAGAGTGCTGAATGGAAAAGATTGATAGACAATAATGAATCTTACATCTCATGAATACTTGCTGTCTCCATAAACCTGGGGCCTTAATCAGTGGGACTATGTTACCATAAAATAAGAATTCTGGGTAATATTTTATTTTGATGATCCCCTAGAAATTCTGTTCACTATAAGTATGTTTCTAACAGCAATCAACTAGTCATTATTGTATTAGTGTTAGCAAGAAAGCATGATTTTGTATGGTATTTTTAACATTTTAAACATTTATTATCATTAAATAGTGACGTCAGGGAGTTAAAAAAACTATGAAAACAATTAGTGAGCAAATGTTTTATGCTTTCTTAAAATGGTTATGAATGGTGACAAAGGCTAAATGTTGAATGAATTAATTAGTCTTATTTCTTAATGCAGAATATGACTTGTAATGCTGTTCCATTTAGAGTCAACGATATTGTTGGTATATAACATAGTATTAATATAATATTTGCATTCAATGTTAATTGTGCAATTTGTTACATTATTAGGGTTACAACAGACACACACAACAAGGAACCTTATTACCAGGATGTTAAAATTAACCAAAAAAAATCACCTCTCAGATCACCGACAACACATCTGGCTCTAAACAAGAAGAAGCCGGGTTTGCCACTTTTTGCTGTCTGTGCTATTTGCAGCATGTTTTTATATTTGCATGTGTTTTAAAAATTGGCGTGCACGTGTTCTCAAATTAATGAAGATGTTTTCTCAGTTTGTTTGTGTTTTTCTATTTGCATGTGTTTGAGCTCTCACAAGTATGTGTAAATGACAAGGGCAAATCTAATAGCTCAAAGTAGCATGTGTTAGCTACCTTTGCACAAATCATATTTGTGAGTTAGTTGATCTCTATTGGCTCCTGGTGAAGCACATGTCAGTCTCCTTGAGATTGTACAGAGGAATGAAGACTTCTGGTTGCTAAGGTTACTGACATTTGAGGCAAGTGCATCTATTTAGAACTGTGATCAAAACTGACTGGAACTACCTGTGCGTTAAACAATTTTCAGCCAATCAGAATCAAGACTTTCAACAGGTCATGTAATAAAAGAAAATAAATGCACAGCAAAGGTGGTGATGAAGCCATGGCATGAAGCAGAGTGGATGTTACACCTCGGGTGTGCATTATTTTATTTTTTATTTTTTGTTATAATACTTTATTAAGCAGAAACTTGAATGACAGTAAATACAAAACATCCAAACTGATTAGTATGATCTGCTGGTTTTGAACATATTGTCACCAATGAAATACAGTCATGCAAACAACTAAAACTTTACCCTTCACTCAACCCAAATCGACCCCACAAAGAAAAGAAAATAATAAATAAATAATAATAATAATAATAATAATAATAATAATAATAATAATAATACAAAAAATAATAATAGGGCTGCGCGGTGGCGCAGTGGGTAGCACGATTGCCTCACAGCAAGACGGTCGCTGGTTCGACCCTCGGCTGGGTCAGTTGGCATTTCTGTGTGGAGTTTGCATGTTCTCCCCGTGTTTGCGTGGGTTTCCTCTGGGTGCTCCGGTTTCCCCCACAAGTCCAAAGACATGCGGTACAGGTGAAATGGGTAAGCTAAATTGTCCGTAGTGTATGTGTGTGAATGAAGCTGGAAGGGCATCCACTGCGTAAAACATATGCTGGATGAGTTGGCGGTTCATTCTGCTGTGGCGACCCCAGATTAATAAAGGGACTAAGCCGAAAAGAAAATGAATGAATGAAAACAATAATAATAAAATTTTAAAATTGTAAAACTCGGGAGGGGGGGTGGGTTATATCTAAAAAGAAGCTATGGTTTTGACAAAAGAAATCAGACCTAATCGAGTGTTACCCAATTGCAAAAAAGACATTAGGTCTTTCAGCCAGGACAGATTTGCAGGGGCACATCGGGATTTCCAATTTAGCAATATTTGCCTTCTGTCTAGCAATGAGGTGAAAGCGATAATATCGATATGGCAAGTCATTAGGGGGTAAACTGAAAATTGCTATTATTGGGCAGGGTTTCACAGAAATATTAAGAGCCCTTGACAGTATGTCAAAGAAAGAAGACCAAAATGAATTCAATTTTGGGCAGGTGTAAAATGTGTGTGTATGGTCCGCCGGATACAAAGAGCATCTATTACATCTGTCATCAGCTGTTAAAGAAAGTTTTTTTTTAATCTTGCTTTGGTGTAATGGATTCTATGAACTATTTTAAACTGAAAAAGGTTCAATCGAGCACAAATACAGATGGAGTTAGTTTTAGCTAGGATATTATTCCACAGCTCCTCATCAAGTTCCAAGCCTACCTCTCCCTCCCAAGTATCCTTAAGTGGAGAAAGAGACGGCACATGTATGTGTGCATTATTTTCTAACAATTCAACAGACTGGAGTCATTTATTCCACTTATACTATGCTTAAGACACTGTTTAGATGTTGTATTTCAAGACATTTGTCAGGTTTTTGTCCTCAAACTGCTCCTGCGTGCAGGAATAGTTTCTTATGTATCATATCTAAAGCCTATTTGTTTTGTTTGTAGCCTGTAAATAACTGAAATCATTCAGTGTAGTGATATGGAATCCAGTGAAATCCAATGTAAACCTGCCTGGAACTACTTTAGCCATGCATATATCTGAAAATATCTGCACACCTTAGTATGTTCCTTAGCCAATCATACTCAAGTATTAAACAGCCCCATTGTATAAGCCCTAATACCCAAGGTTCCTTTTAATAACAGTTGTAAACTGTTTTATAGTCAACAGGATGTCCAAAGGGACCATTAAAATAAAGTGTTAGCCAGAATTGTAATATCTGGATAAATTATTGCTTAAAATAAGGATTCTGTAAAAAATGTCAAGTATGTTTGTTTTGTAATAATTAACCAGTGATAAATACAGAAACTCTACTTTCCGTTGTGACCTCAGCAACTCCCCTGTTTTAGGATCACTCCCATCCCTCATGGCACTGAACCGAACGTTTGATTTGTTTTTAGGAAGTTTGAAACCTACACCTTATGTTTACTCAAGCGTTATGCGTTTCTATGACAAACACTCACAGAATGTTTAAAATGCACCGCTCTCTTTTGCAGACTGCAGAGAGATACATGACGTGAGATATAGGAGAGCTGGTCATATAGACATACCATTCCCACACAGTCAACTAGTCCTGGGTTATGTCACATACACCCAGCTTATCTGCCCTAAAGTCTGAACTCCTTCACCAGTCAAATGTGGAGCACAGATGGACTCAGAGATGATGACAAGGCAAGGTTATTAAAGTTTTGCATTAGTTTTTATTACATTTGCTGTAAATATCATTTCAGTCTTAGTTGATTCATTAATGTTTTTGATTTTATTTAGTGAACACATTTTTATTTAGTTTTTATATTTAGTTTCTGTTTTTGTTTTCGTGATTCTAGTTTAGCAAAGTTAACAGAACAAATCCAGTGTCAACCATAGCAAAGTTTAGTGTTTGCACAGGTTACACAAACTAACCTCTTTAGTTTTAACAATAAAATAATAGTTTGAGCAAACTCTGAATCCAAAACCACACAAATGCAACTTTGTAAAAATGAAATGAAAAAACTGTCGTGGGTCAGGTTTGATCTGGGCTTCTCTGTCATGTTCTGTTTTCTGTTTCAGCTGCCCCGGCACGCATGCATTACACACCTGTTGCTGTTTTGATCTGATTTTCTCCTCCACATATACCTGCTCTTTATGGACGCCAGATTATTGTGATTTCACATCTAATGATTCTGTGCTGTTCATACCACTTTATTGTTACCAGTTTGACTAAGTTTAAGTTCTGTCCAGTCTCTTTGTTTGGTTGACGTCTCCTACCTGTGATCTGCTTGTCATCCTGCTGTTTGAGTCCAGCCTCTACCTCCGCACTTGCCAGCTCCAACACCCGCTCTGCTACAGGGGTTTTCTCCTCGCCCTGCTCCTGCAACCATCCTCACCACAGACCCCGAGGGTGAAGTTGCCTTAAAACCAGTCTGCGTTCCCCCTGTGACGGCCGGCTGCTTTTGTTGTCTTTACAATAAAAACGATCATTTTGGCATTATCTGTTCTGCGTTTTCTGTCCAGCCTTGACTAAAAAGTTCATTATGACAAACTTCATTTAAAAAAATGCTGGGTTCCACAGAATTCCTTGTTGTCTCAACACACATTAATTACATTAACTTAATTGTTTTTACAAATTAAAGTGGATTAATTATAAAACAATTAAGTTGTACAGCAAAAGACTCAACAATTGTGTTGATTCAGCTGATTTTAAATAAGTTGTTTGAACAAGCAGTAAAAAAATCTTTTTTTGAGTGTAGTTAAACCTGTTTTTGACATTTATTTCTGTAAAAGCAAAAACAATTTATAAAAAAAAAGTCTGTAAAAGCGACATCTACAGGTACTTCTCTAAATATTCACAGGTCAGATTTTCCACCACAGAACGAGTGCTTATTAATTCTAAAAATGAATATTATTTTTGCTAATCAGATTTTTTTTGTTGTTATTGTTGATTTTTCAGTGGCTCTCGTTACTTTCAGATAGTTTTAATTTAGTTTTTTATTGTGATTTAAAAATATATATTTCAGTTAAAGGATTTTCACTAGTTTTAGTCTTGTTTTCTAAGATAACCTTCATTTATTAAATACACAACCCCGAAACTTCATGTTATGACATTATGTACACAATGCCAAGAATCTAATCTTGTTATAATCAACTTTGTAAAGCATGGGAACAGCTTCGTTGGAATTGTGGAGAGAGGACTGCGTGTTAATGAAGAGAAGACCGTGCCAGGCCTGCGGTGCTGTGCTGTACAACAGTCAACACTATAGGCAAAGCCATGATTTACTGAAGAGGTCAGTCGGAGACCTCTGCATAAGGGGAGTTCTGGGTTACAAATCCTTTGAAAGAGGACACTGGTTATGGTCTAATGACCCACGATGCTGCTACGATCCCACCAGATTCCAAAACATGCACGGTTTTCCTTCAGGAATTGCACAGTTCAAAATCTGATATACTTCTGCTGGCAGAATGCTTTAAAGGTTTTCCAGGAGCTCCTGTTTTTTAAGCCATAAAATGATTCTTAAGAGGCTTATGAGGTTGTAAATTGAAATATATAATCTTAAAATCATTCATTTTGAATTGTTTCCTTGGCACTTTTATTGTGGAACTGAAATTATTGTTTCCAGGCACTTAATTGCATGTAATTTCCATATATCAGAATCA
>CAIGQW010028834.1:3190895-3204885 GCA_903798125.1 Danio choprae
ATATATATATATATATATGACCAACTCACTGCAGAATTAAATGTGCACTTTAACTCTCCTGTTTCCACCAAAACTGTCATCTGGAGCTCCACAGGGTCAATATATATGGCTGGGCTGCTATAGCCAAACTTTGGTCACTCATGCCAATGCCAAACATCAGTTTCAGTGGTGCCAGCAGTGAAAATATTGGGCTGTGGACAACGTGAAACATGTATTGTTCTCTGATGAGTCCACCTTCACTGTCTTTCCCAGATCTGGGAGTGTTACGGTGTGGAAAAGCCCCAAAGAAGCGTACCACCCAGACTGTGGCATGCCCAGAGTGAAGCATGGTGGTGGATCAGTGATTGGGCTGCAATATCATGGCATTCCCTAGGCCCAATACTTGTACTAGATGGGCACGTCACTGCCATATATATATACTTTTCTGTCACTGAGGTGTTCTGACTATTTGGCACCATCTTTTGACTGAATAACAATAACAATGAAAATATAGTGCAGGCTACATCCAGCCCTTTGTTAAGAACTATTTCTTAGTTACTATTACTGCAAGCTTTGCATTTAATAAAAGAACTAGTAAATT
Organism: Danio choprae; assembly: GCA_903798125.1. Classification (NCBI taxonomy): domain Eukaryota; kingdom Metazoa; phylum Chordata; class Actinopteri; order Cypriniformes; family Danionidae; genus Danio; species Danio choprae. The sequence continues at coordinate 3,191,476 of CAIGQW010028834.1, forward strand.
AATACAGCTCAGAATAATGTTTTGTGTCTAATTGTTTAGATAATGTACATCAAGCTGGTTGTTTTTCACCGAATAGAGCCCTTCAGTCTCATACAGCTACTGATAAACCTGTCATGCTTTATTCCGCAATTACAACTGACTGGATGTACATTATTCCTTACATAACCTCCCCCAAAAAAGCATCTTAACCAATTTTGCAGTTAACATACCATGAAAGTAACTATATGAGGAGGAACACAGAGAAGAGAGCATGTTGTTGTGCTCATTTATTTGGAATGCAGTGTTATTAATTTGTGCTGCTCTTAGTAAATTGCATTCTATGGGACTACAGCGTCACACTAATTTGTCCTGTTTAGTAAATCTGACCCTACAGTATACTGAACAGCTTGTACATATGTAGTTTAAAGCAGATAATAAATAAGGATAGTGCATGGAATGGATCTCGGTATAGAACATTTTGCACTTGTGATTTGGTAAGCATAAAAACGTTTTTTAAAAGTCAAGCATTTATCGTGTCATTATCTACTCACACATCACTTGTTCCAAACCTGTTTGATTGACTTTCTATTGTTGAACACGAAAGAGATATTTTAAAGAAAGCTGGAAACCAGTAATCATTGGCTTCCATAGTATTTGTTTTTCCTACTATGGTTGTCAGTGGTTTCCAATAATTTTCAAAATATCTACAACTCTTAAAGCTTGAGGGAGAGTAAATAATGTGTACATTTTCATATTTGGGTAAACTATCCCTTTAAGCTTGTAGGTAGCACTCATAAACATACACAATTTCACTCTTGTGTCTGCAGGCACAGTCTACCTGTGGATGTTCTGGCCCAGCTTTAATTCTGCTATTGCTACACCTGGCGATCACCAGTTAAGAGCTGTTGTCAACACGTATTTCTCCCTGGCTGCTTGCGCTCTCGCTGCCTACGCTACTTCCAGTCTGGTGGAGAAGAAGGGGAAACTTGACATGGTGGGTCTTACTGATCCCTTGTTTTTTTTTTTGTTGTTTTTTTTTTAACCACATTTTACTAGGTTGTGAGCCTTATGTCTCAACCTGTTGTGTTCTGTGGGGCAGGTTCACATTCAGAATGCCACACTGGCCGGAGGAGTCGCTGTTGGCACCTGCGCTGACATGGACATCCAGCCGTTTGGAGCCATGCTGATCGGAATCACTGCGGGCATCATCTCCACAGTTGGCTTCAAGTTCCTCACTGTATGCATTTTCTTTTATATCACAGATACTATAAGCAGACATTTACACAATGCATTTCCAACTAAATACGTATACAATTTTGCAGTTCAGTTACCTTAGAATGGCATTTTGGCATGAAAATGCTATTATTTGACAAAGGTCTCCAAGTCTAATTTTTTTTTAATCAAGCAAACAACTACTTTTGTGAAAATTGTAACATCAAGTGAATGTATGTAATGTGTTCAGTCTTTAGTCATGCGTGAGCACTTCAATTAAAACACCGTGTTTAACTACACATGCTGCGACACGCAATAAAAGGTCTATTTTTATGTTAAAATTAGTTTCTGTCCTAACCATCTACTACAGCGATGCGCAAAATTTCTACTTTATAAACGGTTCCTATTTCTGCGATGTTGCAGAAAAGAAACACCATAAATTGCTATGACAATTATCTCCTCAGGTACTGATTATGTGCTTTATTCAGTGTTAAAAGCTACTAATGTGAGTTTGAACACCACTTTACAATTACATTTACTTCCAAGCTACTTAAAGCAGTAGCAGATAGTTTACTTCAGATCTTGAAAATAAAACAGCTAGCAAACAGTTTGAAAATTAAAGTCAGTGACTTTAGCCTACAGCCTACGTATTTTCAATCATGTTAATTAGATTGAATATGTATTAATTAGATTGTAACCCTTACCATTTTGCCGGAAGTGCAGTATTTAAATGAATGGCTGGTATTTACATTTTTCTGTTGTCGCGTTGCGTTTGGTACAGAGAGCCAAAATGCTTGTCGCTGGAAACTTGACGCGTTGTGTGCTGTTATGATGTTAAGCTGTTTATTATCGTGTAGAATGGTTCTAAGAACTGTCAGATGCAGTTCCAGTTGTATTTCCATATAAGCCTATATGGCATGGTTAGACAATCGTGCTGAGCCACGTTGGTAGAGTGTGTGTGCGCATAATGTTGTCACTCTGTTGCCTGGCTACCAGTTTTCAATAGCTGGCTAAACAGAAGTGGGGTATTCTATATTTTATTTTATTACATTTTTTTAATGAAGAAAATAAATAAATGTCCCAAAAACAGAAACATCTGATCATCGTCCATATCACTGTTTACATTACACTTGGGTTACCAAGGAAATGACTGGCACATTTGTATTGCATTCCAGAGCTGGAAACCAGTAACCATTGACTTCCATAGTATTTGTTTTTTCTACTATGGCTTCATTATCAGCACCTCGGTGGAATATTAAACCAAATTCACACAGAATGGATGATTAGGCAAACAGAACCATTGGTCCAATAGTGGAAAATGCTTTAAAAATGATGACATATTACCAGGAAATATATCATAAGTACAGTATATATCACGTTAATCCACCTTTTTTCTTATCTCAGCCCATACTCGCCTCTAAACTTGGCATCCAAGACACCTGTGGCGTGCATAACCTGCATGGCATGCCGGGCATCCTGGGAGGCCTTGCTGGCATTTTGGCAGCAGCGCTGAATAGGAAAGAAGGGTAACCTGGCAGTTCCTTTACATTGAGTTTTTAGATTTTTGCATTTATCAGTATGGAAACAAAATGGTTTCTTAACATCTTTGTGCTTGTTTATCTCAGTGTCTCAGCAACTTATCAGGCAGCTGGATTGGCATCATCTCTGGGGTTTGCTTTGGTTGGTGGCTTGATCACAGGTGGGTACTAATTCTAGCATCATATGATCTGCAAAGCATGTAAAATGTTATTAATTTTGTCCTTTTTTTTTTTAAGTAATTTATTTATTTAAAAATGCATAAACATGAATATATGCCTTTTATAATGAACATCCACACAATTTTTACATTAAAATTTGTTTTAACATTCATTTTTGATCTCATTATAATTTTAATTAATTTGCAGGGAATATAATTTGGCCCATTCAGTAGCATAGTATTATTTCATAGAAGAAAAATACATTCTGTCAATGAAAACTATGCATCTAAAAATTATACACACATATTCAATGTATAACGTTTCATTAAACACCATTAATTATAAACTGGCAAAAGCATTTTAAACTAGATTTTTAATCATGTTTTTTTTTTCATCACTTATTCATCTAATATTAGATTATTACATTACAAAAAGTGCAAAGTCAAATATTGTTGATACCTTCTGCAGGTCTAATCATGAAGATTCCATTTTTGGGACAGCCACCCGACCAAAACTGCTTTGATGACTCAATCTACTGGGAGGTATGAAAAAAAAAAAATCTAAATGCTATTCAGGAAAAAAAGGGTCACACCCTGTTAAATGGTAATAAAAATGTTAGTAAAATATATCCTTACCACATTTCTGTAGTATCCACAACATTGCACATTTAGCATGTCTCCTTAAAATGAAGTTTGACCGCAAAAATACAACTCTGTTGTTAATCATTTACTTACACTCCACTTATTTTAAAAGAATTATTTTCTTCTGATGAACACAAATTAAGATATTTTGAAGAATGCTGGAAACCAGCAAACACTGACTACTATTTTGGTTTTATTACTATGGGCGTCAATGGCTACCGATAAATTCCAAATTTCCTTCTTTTGTGATTAACAGAAAAAAGATGTAGAACCAGTAAATCATGAATAAAGTTACATTTTTGTTTGAACTACCTACCAATTTTTACACGAAAAGTATATTTCATACCTATCATGCTTACGTTGGACTAGTGATTAGGGAAATACGAATTTTCAAAGATATAACTCACTGTTTCGAAGCATTCAAAACAGCACATAATATACTAGAGACACCTGCTGGTCAAAACCGTGTAAAAGCAACAAATATTCAGGCAAAACATTAAATGGGCTGTTATATTGTTTGTTCCAGTGTAGGCTCTGGTAAACAAGCCAGCAAGAGAATATTAACTACTATCATTTCTTTTTGTTTCATAAAAGTCTCATTAAAATATCTACAAACTCATAAAGGTGATCCGAGATTAGGTAAAACGATGAAATCTGTTCAGTGATTTCTCACTAGGGGGCCCCGTTGGAGAACTATTGAATTTTTGAAACGTTTCAAAACAGTAAAGTTGTTACAAAAATGGGTAAACACGCCAATTTGATACACACTCCAAACCATTGATTCGAAACAAAACAATTGTATAGGTTTTAAAGCTTCATGAAGCAGTGCTTCGAGAGCAGCCATCACTACGTTAGACATGCTAAATGTGCAGAGTTGGGAGTGCCTCCAGGAATGTGTCTGGGAACCTTTACATTTTAAGTTTGGTAATCATGGACGTTTTTGATCTGCAGGTACCTGAGGAAGAGGAAGAACCTGAAGAACGTTTGACTCATGGTGATTATTCCAAGAACAAAGCAGAGGCTTGAAGCTTTACTCCAAACCAGCTTCCCAAAACAAGAGACCCGGTCCAATAAGCAACTCAGGAGCATTTCAGCCATCAGCATTGACACCACTTCTAAACGATGAACATTGTCATCTGTTCATTTTAAAATGGGTGTTTTTCTAAATATGTGTAGCTAAATATGAAAAACACAAGTCATGTTATTAAACTGAAAAATGATGTGTAAAACCTTTTAGGATTAGGTATTATATAACTAAATGTAAGAAGGTTAAAAGTGTTTTAACAAAAGTTAAAGGGATAGTTCACTCAAAAATGAAAATTTCCTCACAAATTACCTTCTTCTGTTAAACACAAAACAAAATACTTTGAAGAATGTTGGGGGGGAAACAGCTATTGAAAAAAACAGCTAAAAATATTTCGAAAAATACTTAAAATACATAGTCAATGGCTGCTTTTTGCCCAACATTTTTCAGAATATCTTGTTTAGTGTTCAAAAGGTGAAACTTAAACAGGTTTGGAGACACTTGAGGGTGAGTAAATGGTGAGTACATTTTCATTTTTCTGCGTAAACTATTCTTGTAACTTTAATGTAGGTCAGTTATCGTTGTCATCTGCTGAACTGCACTGAACAGACACTGACTTACTGACTAGTTGCTCACTGTAATGTGCCAAAAATCTGAGCCAGTGTGAGACTTCTTAAGTGTCCTTTATCAGAGTAGTTCATTAGGATTGAATAAGCTTTTTTTTTTTACAAACCCAGCTTTCATAATTTCATTATGTTTTTATTTTTTCTAAAGTATGCCTATTAGTCTACATTGTAAGAGAGATCTTCGTGTAACAATTATTTTTGCTTATTATTGTGATAACCTTTTATCCAATGATATATGAAGTATTTGTAACTGTTGTATCCTGAAAAACTAACAAATATAATGTTGTCTTTTATATTTTCACACAATACTCAAACTTTAAAATGCGCTCAGGTGAATACAGTTGGCCCCAAAAAGTAAAATAAATAAATAAATAAAAAAACATATAAAAAGGTGGCAAATCTGTAAAGAAATATAACCATGCATGCCTAGAAAACTTTTGTGGAGTTCATTTTGAGGAAAGGATCGAGCAGGTTTTGTTTTTGCTGTGATTTGGGTCCAAATACTTGTCCAAAAGTGTTTTTGGGGTCACTGTACATTATATCTTTGAAGCTTTATCTTTTTGTCAGGATTATTGTACTTGCAAGATGCCATACAAGAACTTTATATACAGTATGTGACCCTGGAGCACAAAACCAGTCTTAAGTTGCTTGTATATTTGTAGGAATAGTCAAAAATATTTTATTTTATATTTTTATATTATATTTTTTTATTTTATGCCAAAAATCATTACAACATTAAGTAAAAATCATGTTTCAAGAAAACATTTTGTAAATTTCCTACTGTAAATATAAAAAAATTGAATTTCTGATTAAAATATGCATTGTTAAGAACTTAATTTGGACAACTTTAAAAGGGATTTTCTCAATGTTTTGATTTTTTGAACCCTTGGATTTCAGATTTTCAAATAGTTGAATCTGAGTCAAATATTGTCCTACATCAACTTATGACTGGTTTTGTGGTCCAGGGTGACACATTAACTCTTTTACAGCTTTTGTTGAACCTTCTGCACACAGTACTAATAAGCAGACGTGATCAGATAGTCACTGCTTGTATTTAGTAAGTCTACCAAATGCTATCGTTGTAGACCATCTTACTGCAAGCTGATTTACTGATTCAATTTTTGTCTTTGAATGTATGTTCCCACATGCCTCACTCTCAAACCTCATCACTTAATTGTATTTGAAAAGTTTGTGAATGTATTAAACTTTTACTGTCATTTATAAAAATCGACCTCTATAAATTTATTTTGTTAATTTGGGTCCTGGGGTTCCCTACCCATTCTCTCTTTTATCTGACACAGTTCAGTTCATGAAGCTCTCTCTCCCAAACAAACTGGTGTAGTAAGACATGTGCAGAGCGGAGTTATAACTGCTGAGCTTAAAGGAACACCAAGAGTTAAACAGTTGAATTTTGTCATTTTTAATCAATGCAGACAATCTCCAGGTCTGGTGAGAGCACCTTTAGCTTAGCTTAGCATAAATCATTGAATTGGATTAGACCATTAGCATCTCGCTCCAAAATGACAAGTAAATCAGTCATTCACTTGTCCAAGTGTACTGTATTACTGTACACGATCCTTCAGAAATTATTCCAATATTGTGAATTTAAATTATTAATAGTGCTCAAACATTAAAAATTATTTGTTATTATTTTTTATGTTGCTGCTTTTTGGTTTTTTCTGAAATCCAGTGTAACAGAATGTTCAAATCACAGCATTTATTTGAAATAAAAACTGAAGATTTCTTACTTGTAGCTATAATACATGCCATGTAGTAATGTCATTCATGATGAAGTTAATAAACGTAATTCCCACTTTTGTAATATATAGACCTATATTAAGCTACACATTTGTATATTTTGGCAGTTCTTATGATAAAAACTTATAATAAAAGAAATGTGAGCAGCAAGCAATATTTTACAAAAGCATACTTGGCGACTGAAAACAATTAGTATCATATTTACCTTTCAGATGCATTTTGAACGGTCTCCTGATCTCCCAATTACTTTTTCGTGTTGTTTTACTCAATTGCAATTGTTTAAGCACTTGTTTCGCAGTGGGTAGCACGTTCGCCTCACAGCAAGAAGGTCGCTGATCGCTGGTTCGAGCCTCGGCTGGGTCAGTTGGCGTTTCTGTGTGGAGTTTGCATGTTCTCCCTGTGTTGGCGTGGGTTTCCTCCGGGTGTTCCGGTTTCCCCCACAAGTCCAAAGACATGCGGTATAGGTGAATTGGATAAGCTAAATTGTCCGTAGTGTATGAGTGTGAATGGGTGTGTATGGATGTTTCCCAGAGATGGGTTGCAGCTGGAAGGGCATCCGCTGCGTAAAACATATGCTGGATAAGTTGGCGGTTCATTCCGCGGTGGCGACCCCAGATTAATAAAGGGACTAAGCCGAAATGAAAATGAATGAATGAATGAATGAATGAATGACTATTATTATCAAGAAAGTCTGAACAAATAGATCAACTGGTTTGCGTGTGTTTGATTTGAGGTTGAAGCTGAATTTTGCACGACATTAGCGCCATCTGCAGCCTCATTAGACACTTTTCTAGGCCCAAACCCAACCTAAATATGTATGCAGCCCGGAGATCTGTGAGGGACCCTTAAAACTGTGGTAATTCATAAAACGTTTTTGGCACATTTTACCACAGAAAATTGTTATTGTGTAAAATTGCGGTAACGTCCATTCAGAATCGTGTGGCGTCATTACGGCTATGATTGGCCCAGCCTCACCAGCGATTACAAATGTAACACGCATCACTTGACATATCGACGTTTTCCTCATTGAACACAAAACAAGATACTGAACAAATCATTTAAAATCGAATAATGACATTGTTTAATTAAACTCTATTGTCATAATATGCTGAATATACACAGAACATATATAAATTAACAAAATCGTATAATATGCTCGTGTGGACCACGCGCCTGCGCTGTAAACCAGTACCCTGGTAATTTTTTGTGTGTGACGTAAAATAAGATGGCCGCGCAGTGGTGTTTATCTTATTGATACGCAAGAACCGATCATAGAAATGAAAAACAAGCGTTTATTTTCACCGCAGTTTATTTTCAGAACGGAATATATTCAAATCAGTGTATCAGGCTGATTTTTGTGTTTTTGTAGTGGTCGGAAGGATACGACACATTATAAACATGGTAAGGTAAAGAGTTGAACTGCTTAAATTCAATCCAGTGTCGTTAAACTTTTAGATTTGTTTAGCTTGACTAACTTTTGTTACTTAGCGTTTTATGTAGATAAAGTGTTAATGAACTGTTGTCATCTCATACATGCATATAACTTAAATTGGGATCACGACTTTACATTGACATTACTTTTCAATTTGAGCATCAGGTAATGTGTTGGTGTAAAATTAGTTTTATATTTGCACATTCGGACTTTCTCCTTAATACTATAATTCCAGAAAAGTATTATTTGCTAATTCTAAATAGCGATATCATATTATCACCCAGTGACAAGTACAACGTTGTTCAAAGCCAATGAAATATAGCTGATGTTGTTTTAAAGTCACACTTGCTATTTCAGACCGAACATTGTGTGGTAAACAGTGTGTCACAAATTTTCAGTTTGTTCAAAAATGAAAGTATGTGTGAATATAAAATCAGATTTACCTTAGCATATAATGTTAGGATTTTTTAATCTGCTATTTTGTGATTCCATAAATTCTCTCTAAGCAGCCTAGAGTCCATGTTTTAAATTGTTGAAAACATTCAGAATGCTCAGGTTTATTATTATTTTCATAGTCTGCCAAAGTGGACACCACGGAGAGAAGTGAGTCCAGTACAAAAAGCAGAAGAAGGTCTAACAGCAGAGGTTTGTCTTTAAAAAAAACTGCTCTAGATACTGTAAAAACAATGTAACAATCCATGACTGACTAACATATACAGACATGATTTTCTTAGAGCTACAGTGTTTTAAATGTATGTACAAACAGGTAGAGAAAACCGCAAACGGGCAAGAAGCAGAAGCAGATCTTCCACCTCATCATCCAGTTCTTCCTCCTCCTCCTCTTCTTCGTCATCATCATCATCATCATCATCCTCCTCTTCTTCACAGTCGTCATCCAGCAGTTCTTCATCGCACAGTCTCTCCAGCTCCAGTGGCTCAGGTAAGGTTAATACAGAAATCATTTTTACTACTGTGATGTTTAAAAAACTGATACGCAAGGTCTGTGTTTTGTGCTTCCTCGGGCAGATTCTTGCAAAAAGCAAGGGAAATCTTCAAAGAAAAGAAAAGAGAAACACGGCAAAAAGGTATCGGGCTTCTTTTAAATGAAAAGGCTTGACGAAGGAACACAAATTCACAGATGCAAGTGTTAAGTGAAAAGTTGCACAAAAGTAAACATGAATGCATGAAATAAAGGTGTTATAATAGGATTCTGTTCTGTAGAACCAACAAGAATTTTTTGAGATTCCCCCAAAACACAATTGTTGTGTAAAGTAACTTTGTAGCGTAAAATCACCCCTTTTCAGCTTTTATGTTAAATACACAATATGTAAGTTTTGAGTAATTCTTTATTATTAGGGACCGAGCACCGAACGGTGCGTAGGCCCTATTGGAATTCCTCCGTTTTTTATTATTATTATTATTATTATTATTATTATTATTATTATTATTCCGCCCCTAACTTGGGGGATTTTGAGGGTCTAAACATGCTCAAAAACTCATGAAAATTTGCACACACACCAAACGCGGTGTAAATGATCAATTGATTTGGGTCTCGAAAGTGGGTGTGGCAAAATGACTCAACAGCGCCACCTATAAACACTTAAAAAATTTGCCCCGGAGCAGCGTTTCATGCACACATACAAAAATTGGCAAACACATCAAACATGCCAAAACCTACCAAAAAGTCTCTTGGAGCAAAATCTCAAACCCAACAGGAAGTCGGATATTTTTGACTTCCTCTGGCGAAAAAGTGCAGTTTTTGCCATTTCCAGGCGTGGTATTTGAACGAACTCCTCCTAGGGATTTCATCAGATCAACACCAAAATTGGGTATTGTCAACTAAAGGCCTTGGCGATGTTAAATTGCGAAGATCTAGAGTTTTCGTCGAAGGGCGTGTCCGTGGCGGCCTCTCAAACTTTGACGCTTCGCCGCGAAACAGGAAGTTGTTATAACTCAGGCATACATCGTCTGATCTGATTCAAAATCCATATGTTTGATAACAGTCCTGACCTGAACACGTTTACATGACAATAACCAGATACAGATATAGCGCCACCTGCTGGCAACAGGAAGTGACATGTTTTACAGTGTAGGTAACTCCTCCTACAAATTTTATCACAGCGAATCGATGTTCCGTTAGTTTAGTCCAAAGGCCTTTGTGATGTTAAATTGTTAAGATCTAGAGTTTTCGCCGAGGGGCGTGTCCGTGGCGGACTGAGAAAGTGCAATGCTTCGCCATGGAGGAGGAAGCACTTATAACTCAACCAAACAATATCTGACCTGCCTGAAAATGCACAGGTTCGATGAGATTTCTCTCCTTAACACATCTACATGCCAATATTGAGTCTCCGTCATAGCGCCACCTGCTGACAAAAGGAAGTTTGGCATAAATCTGTGATTTTCTCGAGTTTTTTAATATATATCGGCTTAAATTATTATTGTCCGCTGTTCTCTGTCATCCTGAGGCCACCGGGCGGCGGTGAGCCCGGGTGCGAGGTCCCTTTCATCGCTGCTTGCAGCTTTAATTATTATTATTATTATTAACACAGAAAAGAACAAAAGAGAAGCTACGCAAGCGGAAGAAGGAAAAAGGACACAAAGGGCCGGATGACAGCTCTGGACCTGTTCAAATTTCAAAGGTACTTTTTTTTTATTATTTACTCTACTGAAAACCTCATACTGGACATCAAATTTTATTAATGTGCCATTAGTTATGTTTCCATCCACCTATTTTTATGTGCATTTTGGAATATTGCATAAAAAAGGCTTAATGGAAACACCAAGATGCACACAATTTTGAAGATGCTCCAAAAAAGTATGTACATAACTGAGTAGGAGAGAAAATGCACATAAACTATGATGGAACACACATTTACCAAATTCCAGCAAGTGCATCAAAAAAGTCATGTGATTTTGTTTTCACATCAAAAATTGGTGTGACTAAAGAGCGTCTCACGCTTCCAAAATCCACCGTACATTCATTACATTTTGTCTTCATTTCTGAGACACAAGATATTTATTATATTAGAAAAAGGGCCCACAGAAAATTCTACTTCAGCAAATTCCATTTGTCTTTATGCTATTTTGCAGCAGTTAATCAGGAAGTGACGATTTTGTTCTTTTTGACTGACTGAATGGAAATAGTGCTTTATTCGCAAATGTTTTAAGCGATATTATAGGTTTTGGGCATAAATCTAATTCGCATCTTTGGATGGAAACATGTCCCTTTTATTTATTTCTTTTTGTTTATTTCTTTTTGTCCTTCTGTAATTATTGGCAATGTTTAAAAAGAAAAAAGTAATACTAGAATTTCTCTGCCATCCCCAGTATCTTAAGGAAAAGAAGAAAAGTGGCAAGTACAGCATGATTTCAGGGAAAAGGATTAAAATGAAAGTGAAAAAGTCAAAGAAGGACAAGCAGGTGAGTTCATCGCGATCGCACGCTACACATGATAATTGATACAATGCAAAAGAACAACAGATGTGTGTCCCTTTTATGATAGTTTTCACATGCAACCAAGCTGAAGAAAAAAAAACAACAACACGTTTCCCGTCATCTCATTTCTCAAAAGGTCTCTAATGATAAGTTTAAATTATGAATTTTTTTTTAACCCTTCACTCTGAGACTGCTGACTCTACTCTGATTGGTTGGGAAGCCCAGCCTGTTGTGATTGCTCTACCATTTACAAGCCGTCTCTGAAACCAGCCATTACCGTGTCTATATTTGTGATCAGGAATAGTGATGGGAAGCTTGGAACGGACTTTATTTATACACTAGATGTCAGGTAGGCTATTGTTGTCTATTGGAAGGAATGTGTCAATAGAGCCGCCATCTTGGTACAGGGTAGCGCTCCTTTGAAATTAATGTGTGACCAAGGAGCAGTGGAAGATTGGCCATTGGAAGCCATAGGTATATACACGTATATCTATGATCCGGAGTTTTCCCCTGTGGTCAGTATGCAAATATTTTTTTAATGACTAATATAATCATTTTACATCACTTTTCTACATTCATGAATAAGTGAGTCAATCGCATGGGCATTGCTGACAAAGAGTGTGTGTTTGTGTGCGTGCAAATGTATTATCCTCCCTTCCTGTTAAATTTGGTCTAATCCATATGTCTTGAAACACACCCCCTTTCACTTCTAAGTTACGGAGGGAGTGATTAGTTTGGGAATGAATCCCTGTCATGAAAAATTCATGTGAACATCGATATCCCCGCGTCTCAATGTGCATAATATCCATCTTTCTAATCTAAATAGTATATAAAAGTTTAATATTCAATAATTTAGGGTGGGAAGTGTGGACATTAAGACTGTTATGTTATCAGGCACGCTTATAAGTAAGTGACTGTATTATCATCAATAACGTTACTTGTTGAGCACAATTTCATAACATAGAAACTTGTAAAAAACAAAATCTTACCTATGAAATGTTCTGCCTTTATGCTTTGTTTTCTTTGTTCGCTCTTTACTACACCCGTACGCAGCGCAAAAGTCCAGCATCTTCGCATTGGCTTTGGTCATGAGTCATGACTAAGTGCAGTTGAATGATTTTTGTCCTGGGAGCCCTGTACCAATATGGCGGCGGTATTGACTCATGCTTAGGGCCCGTATGCGATATGTAGTGAATTTATCTGTTGTTTTTCGAGTCATTTTGTTCAATTTGCCAAAATATCATTAAAATGTTACGAGTTGCATCCAAACACATCTACAACTAGTCTCATGATATAAACAATAAAGCATAAGGTGAAACAATATGTTTTTTTATATACGATATATATTGTCATTTTGTACAGTGGTACTCTATAAACCATCAGTTTTTTTTTTTGTTTTTTTTTTACAACAAATATTTCACTGTCAACATAAGTTAAAGTGTCATTGACTTAACCAATGGCGAAGAGGTCTTGATAAAAAGCATCTTAAAAAGGCCTTTAATGGTTTACATTTTACCTCCTTGGTTACTGTATACCTTGCTTACAATAAATGTCCCTTCTTCACATGATGTAGACAATGCATACACAAGATATAAAGTATTTAAGC